>VDFB02044294.1:0-42202 GCA_007258455.2 Sequoia sempervirens | reverse complement strand
TAGTTTGGTAGCATATTGTTCCTTTCCCTTGAAGCTACTCTTTGTTTTCTTCCAAACTGACAACTCTCACAAACAACATTGATAGCCTTTGTGATTCTTGGTAGGTCTCTCACTACATGAACTAAACTAATTCTTTCCAAATTTTCAAAATTCATCTGACACATCCTCTAGTGCCATAACCAACTGTCACTAATCTGAGACAAATTAATTTCCATCATTACCCTTAAGCTGATAAATGTTTCCATCTTTTCTCTTACTAGAAACAATCAAAGTTTCAGAGCCTTTTTATCCCACATTTTTCATCCTTAAACACAAGATTATATCCCTTTCTACACATTTTTCCAACACTTAAAAGGTTATTCCTTAAACCCTTAACATATTAAAAATTATCAGTGTTATGCTTGACATTAAAACTAATTGAACCTATTCCACAAATCTTAGCTCCTAAATCATCTCCAAATTTAACTAGTCCTCCATCATATTTTTCAAGTTTAACAAAATTACTCTTGTCTTCGGTCATGTGATTAGAGAAGCCACTGTCAACAACCCAATGATTCTTATCTTTTTTAACATGAAAAGTAGATACCAACATACCTTCAACTTTATCCTTCTTCTCTGGATCACTTTCCTTCACACAACTTTTAGAGTTAGTGGAACTAGATTCTTCTTTAATATCCAAGAACAAGCATTTATTTTCATCAAAGTCTCCATAGTCAGATTCATCATCAGAAATCCCAACATCTTCTCTTACATAGTAAGCTTTATTAATCATCTTTCCTTTATTTTCATTGTTCTTATTGTTTATAGATTTTCTTTCTATAAGCATAATGACCTATTTTACTACACCTAAAACATTTGAAAGGTAGTTTACCTTTGTACTTATCTTCTTACAAAGTTATCTTCTACATCATCAAGATCTTCTTTATTTGAATATCCAACCTTTTTTGATACTCCAACCTTGAAACAATCTCTACTATTATACCATTTTTCAAGCCCTTCTTTCTCATTTCAAAAGAAGTTAGTGTACCAATCATCTGATCTCTAGGATAAGTATCAAGATATGAAATTTCCTTAAAAGTAGATACCATTTCACTATAAGAATCAAGAAGAGATCTGAGATCTTTCTTTAACACTTTATATTCTTTGACTTGTGCACAAAGATCTCTCATTGTGCTCACCATCTCATCAACTTTATGCATGTAGATTTTTATTGTTTCATCCACAGACATATGCAAGGTCTCAAATTGTGCCTTCAAATTTTGTAACTTTGCTTGTTTCACTTTTTCATCTCCTTCATAAATGCTTTCCAACTTATCCCAAACCTCTTTAGTAGTCTTCAAACTCATAACTTTTACTAATTTAGTATTTGAAAGACTATTAAAAATAATAAATCTTTCCTTAGCATTTGTACTTGGACCATTTATAGGTGGAGTATATGCAGTCTAATAATCCTTTTCAACTTCAAATCCTTGAGCTACCAAATATCCATCCATCTTTGTCTTCTAGAATGCATAATCTATGCCATCAAATCTAGGGCATTCCAAAGTATCTTTGTTCACCATCTTGGATTTACCTCAAGCGGTTAAGCTCTTCTCCAAGGAACCTTGATTTGATACTAATTTTTGAATGAACAAGACAACTGAGAGGGGGGGTTGAACAAGTTGTCACAAATTAAACCTTCAAAACCCTCAACAATAATTAGATCCATAAGCATTCATTAAACCCTTATTTTGTTAATGTGATTAAACTTGAAATGTAGATAACAAAAACTATAATAACAATACAATACACAGTATTACACCAAATTTATGTGGAAGACCCAATGAGGGAAAACCATGGTGAGGATTAGCTCACAATATAAGTAATTGCAAAATCGGTACAAGAGATCACTGCCATAATAGAAAAAACAATCCAAAAAGGCTCACAGCTAGGGCTATCTAACACAAAAAAGTACAAGAAGATAGAAGAATAATGTTACAAAAAAATACTTTCTCAATGAAATAAGGAATCCACCACAATGCTCCAACAATCTTGTAGCCTTTCTTGAATGATTTTGGATGCCTTCTGCTCACTTCCTTCAAGAACCCTAACACTTGAAATTTGCACTACTCTACTCAAATTCACATCACACATCACTCACATCAATATTGCATCTATATTTCTTCTTAGTTCTTTCATAAATTCAACTCACAACAACACCATAATTATTTATATCAACCTCACCCTCAAAATCCTTCTCCAATGTTAGCAACTAGCTGCTATACATACAAATTTAAAATAGGTCATTACCTAAACATTCTTGCAATGGATAGGAATGAAGGATAACTACATAAATCCTTAATTAGGACCTAAATAGATTCCAACACACCTCAACATGATTTTACAAGCCTTGCATGTAGTGCTAACACAAGGTTGGCTAATACCCATGCTAAAAACCATAATAATTAAGTGTATGCTTCATTAAATCAATCCAAAACTTTGAAATGACATAATTCACATGAACACAATCTAGAATAATCCATGAACTACTTGACATTCATCGAACACTTCATCCAAGCTTGCATCATACAAATATATCAACTCAGAACATTTGGTAAACCTTATTTTCATACTGACAAATGAAACTCAATCTATATTGCACCAAATCGAGTAAGAACTTGAATATCAAAAGATGCAACCACTATAAGAAACTTCCCAAATCTACACAACCTAAATCCAAATTGTGGAGAAATTTTGAGAAAATAAATTTCTCCCAGGCCACAGAAAATATCACTGAAAAACTGGTTCACATATTGGTGAAAATATCTCGCTTTGTACAACAATAAAAAAAACCAAATTCTAAATATAGTAACCTCTAACAACCATGGACAACATATTAGTTCCAAAAAAGCATAAGATCAATACAAAAGAAACACATATCACAATACCAGAGTATACTATGAACACTTACACAACACAATATATTATGTTTATCAAATTTTCTCAAAAGAACTTAGAAACCAAGTACCAGAGACATAATCTCAACACATTACTTCATTCCAACTCATCTTCAGATACTACTATAAAAATATAGCTCCATGTACTCACAATGGTTCCTCAATATCTCAACTATACATGCACAACCTATAACAATCTGTTTTCCTCTTTTTCACAATTTTCTCAATATCCTCGATAGCTTCATCAATCAACAACTCTCGGAACACACAGTTTACATCAATGACAACACTAGCCAGTAGACTTACTATTGACATCAATGACAACACCTCGATACTTTCAACACTCCCATCAATGATCATAACATATAAGGAGCTAGATAGAGTTGAAGCTGAGAGAGATCAACTTCATCAATAATATACAACAATAGTTAAGGCCAATATAGAGCTTAGATGTGAGCTCAGGGTTATACAGGCATGAGGTAGCTTTAAGACCTAATCATGATCTATTATCTCTTTCCAATAACCACTACTAGGCCTTGAAAGGTATGATATTAGTAGACAGTCTATATAATGTGATTTTTGTACTACACATCACACTTTTCTACTGTGGTGATATGTAGATGTATATGAGTATTATGATGTATATATGACAATTCATATTTATTTTTTATGTGTTTACTTAATTCTTTTTATATTACATGTGATATATAATTTAAGAATATGCACTATGTTACTTTGATTAACATGTATAGAAAATTAGATACACATGTGATTTATTCAGTCAATCTCATCAAAGATTAGTTAATAAATTAAACCATTATCTAGTTGATACATGTAATGGATACATGGAATATTTGATCTAACTAAATGAAGTAGTAATTTTTTTAATTAAATACAACACTTTGACTAAGTGCATAGATGTTGAACTAGATACAACATAATAATCTAGTTTCCCTTAACTATGTGCATTGAGCTTGTATGTTATGAGGGAAGATCATATTTCCCTTTAACTATGTGTATTGAACTCATGAGAATGTATTTCACCTAAAAATTAATACAAATGGTTTAGGCCTTTGGTTTTTTACAAAAAAAACAAAAAAGGGTCTTTTTTCATGTTGAGTTTAGTCCTAATTATCCATCCTCCAATCAAATGGTGTTCACACATTTTAATTTATCATAGCTTTCAAATAATAATAAAAGAAGAGAAAATATAGTTATTTAATAGGCACATCTATTAACTACTTAGAAGTAGTATATGCATGGCTATTAGTAAAGAAATATATAGTCTTATGGAAATATTTGTATCATTGTGTTTATGAGTGATAATTGTGTGGATATGCATTTCTCCTTTTTTGTTATGTTTTAACTTATTTTTATGGATGAAATAAAATAATTTTTGTTTAATTATGCATCATTTAATGAACTATTGGTATAATTAACTCCCTTTCTTATCCTTGTATATGTAGTCCTTATTTATGAGTCTAAAGTTGTCCAACCAACTATAAATTAATGACTACAATTATTTTGTTTCATTAATGTGTTTATGTGTATCTTATTTTATGATTGTGAGTCTTTTGCACATTTTAATTAGATTAAAGTCGAGAAGGGTTTGTACCAATTCATAAAATGGACATAAAAGAAAAATAAGGGCACTCACGAGACATGAGACACCAAAAAAATAAAAAAACTATCACCTATATAGAGACCAGTAAAAGTATTAAAAGCATATCACAAAGGAGAGTCAACCAATGACTGAACTAGCTACTAGTCACCAAATAGCTTGAGGTAATTAATGGCCTACCATTCATTTACAAAAAAAATAGATTCTCTTCAAAGGATAGGGTCTCCTTATGCATAGGCTAATCGTCTTGAGTATTGTGTGGATTAGAACTTCCTCCTTTCTTACCCTTCTTATTGGTGTGTACAACATCTTGACTATAATCCATATATCTTTTTCTATGATTGTTACAAACCTCCTGATGGAACACCTGAATGGTGACCACAATGTTCTTGACCACTTCCTTGCTACAATCCAAAAATTCCTACCAAAACTTAACTGTTTTATCTTGGTTTCTACGTATGGTAGCCATCTCCTCCTACAACTTACTTGTCTCTTCCTTGCTTCCAACCATTTTCCTGAACTCATCTACTTCATTCTTCCAATTTTACCACTTGTCGAAGGACTTAGCAAGATAAGACAATAGAACCTAGTGACCATCATCCTCCACCTCACCCAACCATATCTCCTTCTTTGTAGGAACCTTTTCCTTCAATATTTGAATTTTATTCTTGGCCATGATATGTTGGGGAAGCAACCACTTTAGGATGTCATTTTGGCCATTCACAACCTTAGTCAGGTCATTGATATTAAGCTTCTAGGGGGCATGATTTTTGCAACCCACATCTTCATACAACTAGGGTTCTTTAGGGGGCTTATCCAAATTCACATAGAGAGTAGGGGAATCTAGGGGCTTGGGAGGGTTATAGGAAGAATGAGATTTGGAAATTTTATAGAAATACTCATGAAATAGGGAACCAATAAGGGATCCATCCAAGATTGGGTTAGAAGACTCATCATCTAAGTTATCATTATCAAAAATTAATATTTAAGTGGGGTCCAAAATTAAAAAATTGTTTTTGGAACTAGGGGTGGGGACCTCAGTGGCAAAGGATTATCTTTAGCCCTGGTAATTCTTTGAGAGGATGACATGAAATTTGTTCCAAGGGTAGCAGAGGGGCAACTCCAAGTGTTTAGGAGATTCATGAATAATAAGATATTTTTTCTGAGGAGAGGCTAGGGAAGGGGAAATTACTACCTAAGAATGTACCAAATGATAAATCAACCCCTAATGAAGGGATAAATTCTTCCCTTTGTCCTAGAAAACCTTTATCAATTTCTCAATGAAATAAATTATACAAAAAACAAAGTTTACTTTAACATTGTAACATAAATGATTAAACATTAGAAATAGGTGGGCATGAAAATTATTAAGCATACCTTCCAAGGTTACATAGCACATCAGAACTAACACCATTCTACTCTAAACCCATGATAGGTCATCTTTGTTAACCCATTCTACAAATGATTGATCTTTTCCACTTTCTTCAAATTTTTTTCCATCTCCTTTTGATAATGTCCTTTCAACTTCTTATGCATAGGCCCTTTCCAATGGGAGGCCAATGAGTTCCATATTAATAATGAAGAAGTACTCCTTGACAATGCCAGTTCCATCTTTCCAAGAATTAGCGAATTCCATAGAAATATTAGGATCATGCCCCATAATAGCTTTAACATAATTGGCTAACTCAACCCATTGAAGGATAGTCTAGAAATCCTTATCATTCTTCCACACCTTCCAAAAGGTGGTATCTTCCTAAAAATGGTCATGACCCATGAAAACATTAACTTTAGAGAAAAAAACACAAGGAATTATGTAGAGACACCCAAAAAATGAACAAACAAATGTCGAGGTAACTTTTGAAAAGATTGGGCAAAGTTAAAAGATTGCCCTAAGTGCAATCTATGCTAGTTGTCAATATTAATTGATGAAGAGTTTAGCTCAAGATCGATATTAATATGCTTTTTCATAATTGGACAAAATATTTCACACATACTCTAGGATTAATGAAAGATCATCCCATATAATAATTTTGGCATCAAGGCTCCAAAATTTGTAAGTGCAACAACCACTTTATTACCAACTCTAAACATGTGATAAAATTTTCACATATCAAAGTTCATCATACTACTTCATGACAAGAGGATGGGGTTTCCAAGGGACTAACATGGGTACACCTTTCCATGAAATAACATGATATTATTTCTAGAGTCACCTTTGATTGTTAGGTTGGCCACTCCAACATTCTTTGAAATACATATCCCATGATAAGCAGCCCCAACCTCCACAAAATATGAAGTTTGTATGCCTAAGTTCATAGCATAAGAAAAAATCAACTTCCCATGATGGATTTTGATTATACCATCCCCACCTACTCAACTTAGGTTCCCTTTAGCTAAGCCATCAAAATTAAGCTTAAGCCAACTGGGATTGGGGGACCAAGAAGTATTGTTCCTATCCAATGGAATACATGAACTCAAGTAATTAAGAGCGTAAGATAAGTTGCAAGACAAGGTAATGAAGAAATCAAGGCTCAAATATTTCTATTTGGCTTACAAGAGGTTGTTTTAAGGTTCTCAAATATCTAATTATTAATATTTTTAGTAACAACCCACTGGGCATATTATTATCTCTAAAAATCCTATTTTTTTGATTTTTCTAGAGTGTCCAGCTTGTGAAAAAAGATCTTTCCAAAATATCTCAACGATCCAAAGATAAAAACCAGTGAGGACTATCCCTCCAACATGATCTTGATATGATTTCTCTAGACCCAACTAACCTTGAATAAGGATCAAATTTTTTGATGAACCCTCCAAGAAAAGGAGAAATGAAATGAAAGATGAGGAATAGTTTCAGCTTCGGTTTCACAAAGAAGTCACCTATTTCCAAGATATCTTCCCTTCTTTAGTAGATTATATAGGGTGAGAATTCTTTTGTGGTAGGTCGTACACCAGAAAAATTTAACCTTAAGCAAGGATTTATTCCTCCAAACCTTCATCCAATTATTTTGAGAGACTTGACAATTAGATAATATATTGTATGTAGTTTAAAATAAATAATGTCATCCTTAGATTTTACCCACACCAAAGGGTCAGGAAAATTAGAATTGAAAATTCTTTTATTTTCAATCATTTTGAGGAGTTTGGAGGAAACTAGGTAGAGTTGGCAATCATACTAGTTGGTATCAATCTTCTAAAGGGGTAGATCAAAGGAATGGTCTAAATAGTCCACAACCTTATACCCCAATCTATAGCAAAGGTTTGTTTTGATAGTTGAGTAGATCGAATGGAGACCAAGAGCTTGCTTTGAAATCCACCTACCATCCAAAAAATAAACTAAGACACTAGTCAAGACTTACCAACTAACACTCTAAGACATTAAATTCTTAGTCTTGACGATATTTTTCTAGATAATGCATCCCAAGGGGATTTGAGTATTATGAAGGAAAGATATTTCTTCCCTCTATCCAAATATTTAGCTTTAAGGATAGAAATCCATTTAGCCTACGAAGTTAAGAGTTTCCAACTAGATTTGGACATGAGTTCCATGTTCATCTATTGTGTTTTTCTTAGGTCCAAACACCCATATGATCTCTTTGAGAAAATAGTGTCCCATTTCACAAGAGAGTAATGGTTTTTTTCTTCCATTCCAAACCACAAGAACCCTCTTTGGATTTGTTCTATTTTTTTAGTCCACAAAGAGGGCATGAAAAATAGAGTCAATAGGTGAACAAACATACTTTGGAGAGTGTTGTTTAGAAGGATAAGTTTACCGGCATTTCTATGGAGGGTGCCCTTCCTAGCCACAAATTCCCTTTGGACTCTTTCATGTAAGAAATGTTGGAAGTTTGTGGAGTTTTTCATTGATATATTTATTGGAAACATGAGTATGAGGTATGAGTATAAGTTATATAATATAGAAGTACAACATTGTCATTGATGTCAACACTGTGTTGTGATATGAAGATCATCATGTAGACCATTTTTTATGGCTTGACCATGCATGACTATGGTAATCTAGTGCTTAGTTGCAAGAAGGGTTGATTTGGTGTAGATAGTTGAAGTGGAAATTTGGCTAAGTATTAGAACATGTACTTTGGTGTATAGAAAATGCGGTAATTTAGTTTGCATTGGTGGGCATGTGCAAGATCATCATCGAAAAAATAGGCCCTTAAGTGGCGAAAAATTCAAAAAAATCAGAGTTAGGCAACTTGATATAAAAATTTGAATAAGTTATCTATATTATTTCAAAAA
Source organism: Sequoia sempervirens (assembly GCA_007258455.2). Taxonomy (NCBI): domain Eukaryota; kingdom Viridiplantae; phylum Streptophyta; class Pinopsida; order Cupressales; family Cupressaceae; genus Sequoia; species Sequoia sempervirens. The sequence continues at coordinate 33,394 of VDFB02044294.1, read as the reverse complement.
TATGTAAGAATAGAATCTTTAGAAAATTGAATGTAGTTTCTAAACTAGTAGGTTTATTTTAAAAAATCTATTTGGTGAAAATTTGAAATTTCAATGCAGAGTACTTAAATTTTAGGGAAAAAATAAGAAGTAGGTCTATTGACCACCCTAACCACAATAAAATGATAATATTTTTTTATAAGATTTTAGATATAAGTATGACTCATGTCCCAATGTGATGCATATTTTTTTGCAATTTTTTCCAAGTAAATAATTAATTATGAATTTTTTTTATTACAACTTTTAAAATATAAAAACTTGTATGTCTGACCTTAACTTTGGTCAAAACTTCATGAAATTCAATTTTATTTTAATCCTATAGTATACTGAAAGGCATAAAATGTGATGCATATTTGGATTCAAAAAGTGTGATACCGTTTGAAAGCTATAGATGTTTTTCAATCAGCCTATCAATTAGGATTTTAGTCATAATTCAAATAGAAAATGAATAATAAATATTTATTAAATTCAAAGTAAAGCATAATTTATATTGGTGGAAAGCTAAGAATCTCCTTTAAAAATTGTTTTCGTTTCATCAGTTTTTGGTAAAAAAGAAGTCATCAGCCACATACCCATCATATCGCCACTTTTTGGCCCATCATGATCCTGCACACACCCTGGTCCACCTTGAAGAATATTACTTTGCAATTTTGCTGAAATTTGGTTGGATATTACAAGATTTTAAATCTATACTTTCACATTGCTTTGGTCTTTGGTGAAGAAGTTATGAATGAGAATATATCCGGTTTGGCAGTGATAGTGGTTACCAGTATAGAATGTATGTTTTGGTGAATCCACACTTCACCACAGGCTGGTATTTGGTCTTGCATATTTATGGGAGTGTTGACAGGTTTCAGGTGTATCTTAATTTAAATTGCCATGAAATTTTGAAGTCAACATGTCTGTTTGTAGTTGAACAGTTGCTAAATTTTGATGTTAGGTCATTATTGGTGTCAACCTAGCATCCTTGGGGTATTGTGGAGTTTTGAGAAGTATTGATCCATTATAAGGATGCTATTAAAGATCCAACCTGGCCTATCGTATGTGTTACAATTTTTAATTAAGGCATGTGATGTGTGGGTTGAGCCGAAAAGTTAGTTTTTGTATGATACACCTAATTAGGCTTACCTAATTGATGTTTTAGATTGAGATGGATATATATGTGAGTTCATTTTTTATGCTTCGGATACATGCATGTGATGATAAGTATTGTTGATTTGAAGTGTGTGAATGTGATGCAAATACAAAGTAGAGCAGTGTGTTAGTCTAGATCAATATGAGATGTATAAATTTTGTGTATTAAGCTTCAATGGAACTATAATCTATGAATATTAGAGATGCAATTTTGAAAGTTCAAAATTTGATATTGTGTCACCACTCTATTCTATCTTTTCTTCTTTCTATGGGTAGTGAGTCCACTAGGACAATGATCCCACTTACAATAAGCAATTTAGTAATATATAATAACTAGTTATAATATATTGTGAGCTAACTCTCACCATGGTTTTTCCCTTTTTGGGTTTTCCACATAAAAGTATGTTCATGTATTATTTTATGTTGATGGTTGATATCATAATTTCCTTTCTTATTGAAAATTAAATATTCTCTGCAAAATGAATGTTTAAATGTTTAAGTGTTTTTAGAGAATACTAAATCACCCCCCTCTCATTATTTCATGTCTTCAACAAGTTAGACCACAAATAATTATCAACCTTACTCATAGTGAGAGGCATTCCCAAGTATGTAGAGGGAAGAGGAAGGATTTTGAAATTAAGGATTTGTGAGATACTAGTTTGGAGTTGGAGTGGCACATTGAGAAAAAAAATACTTTTAGCTAGATTAAACACTAACTAGAAATAGAAGAAAACATTTTCAGAACATGTATCAACTTTTTCACCTCCACAATAGTGGATTCCTCCAAAAGGATTGTATCATGAAAATATTATTGATGAGAAATCATAAGGGAGATAAAATAAGGAGAAAAACCAACCAAGGTACCCTCCAAAACACCTTTGACAATGTTACAACTAAGGACCTTTTATATCAATATAAAATGATAGGGAGACAGGGGGTCCCCTTGCCTGATGCCACCAAAATTTAAAAATTACCCTTGAGGCATATCATTGATGATCACAGAGAACATAGGAGAGGTAACACATCATTTAAATAGTTTTCAGTTTTTTCTAATGAACCTAAACCTACATAGGACTTCAAAAAAAATATTCTAGGATACTTTATCATAGGCTTTGGAGATATCCAACTTAAGGGCCATGCTTTCCTTATTACTCTTTCTTATAGAATGAAGGGTTTCATGAACCAACATGATATCATAAATGGTTTGGAATCCTAGGAAAGAACCTTTTAGGGTTGGATGGATCAACTTATTAAGGGAAGGTTTAATATAGTTGACCAACATTTTAGAGAAAATTTTCTAAAAGGTATTATAAAGGCTTATGGGGTGAAAATAAAAAATCTTGTTGGCTTGAGAATTATTAGGGTTGAGGACAATAAAGGTATTATTGAATTCCTTTAGAATGTTTCTTGAAGAAGGAAATTATTTGACTACTAGAATAACATCATGGCCAACAATATCCTAGAACTTTGGAAAGACAAAAGGGGGGAATCCATCAGTCCCTAGGGCCTTAAAAGGATTAAGGGAGAAAAAATTCCTAATTTTCTTATCTAAGGAACCCCTTTCCATAAACTAAATTGCTTGTGGAGTGATAGAGTGGAGAATAGCATCCAACAGATTGTCTATTAATAGAGGGGGGTCAATCATGACCATGTTGAGAAGAAGATTATTAAAGAAATTAATGCCTTCCAAAGAAATGTACTCCTCAGTAGTCAAGCTAGAACCATCATTGGTGACAACTCAAAAATAGTATTCTTCTTTATATTCCTGGAGGTAGATAGGTGAAAAAGCTTTGTGTTCTTATCCCCCTCTTGAAGCCATTGATTTATAGCCCACTACTTATAGTAAATTTCTTCTTTCTCAATAATGTTATGTAAATAACTTAACAATTTTTTTCCTTAATGAAAAAATCCTCGAAGGATCACAAAACATCCAAATCCTTTTTAACCAACTTGAGCTAGTCCTTAAGGGGTTTCTTTTGAGAAAATATATTGCTAAAACAATTCTTATTCTAGCTTTTCAAGTTACTTTTTAAATTTTGGTTCTTGAAGGCTAGTCTATACATAGTCGAACTACATACCTTGATGTTCTACCATTCCTACAAGATCCCCTTGAGTTGAGGATGATGTGATGACATAGATTAAATAAAATGGATGCTTAGCTTGAAGAGAAGGACTGTTACATTTTAGAAGAAAGGGAGTTTGGTTAGAACCAATTATCAGAAGAGTAGAAAGCAAGAGGATGGAAGAGAAATCCCAATTAGAGGACACAGGGTGATAGTGAAGTATGACTTGAATTAGATGATCTCCCATTGTTTTCTTTGACCAAGTGAAAGAGCTTCCTTCTAGATCAAGGTTTGATAGGCCACTTGCTAAAATGAAATTATTAAGATCTAGCATACTATCAATCAAATTAATATTGCCATCCATCTTCTCCAAAGGAAATAGGGGATGTTAAAGGTGGATCTTCTAAGAACAACATTATGAGGTGCATAAACATTACACAAAACCTAGTCATGGAGACCATAGCATTTAGCAAAGTGGACATTGATGTAGATTTTATCTTTGGAAATCAAGAAGCCATTAAGGCAATGTTTCCACATGGTAACAAGACCTCCAAAAGCCCCTTTGTGTCAATTGCCAAATATAGGGAATCATGCCATATGTACTTACTTGATTTACCAAAGTCTGCAACAATAATTTTAGTTTCTTGAATAAGAAGAATGTTAGGATTGTATTCTTTAATGAGATCCCTAACAATATGCTTCTTGTGGAGGCTATTAATCCCCTTGGAATTCCATGAGAGCATCATTTTTTTAAAAATATTTTGGAGACTAGATACTCAAAGGTCACTTCATTTCCATTAGAAATATCCTTGGTTTACACTTTTTCCTTATTTCTTTAGAGGATTTTTGGCTGGGTTTTGATTTGGTCCAAATGTTGACCAACTTCCTCAAACCCACCAACTTCAAATATCTTGGTGAACTAACCAAAAATATGTTGGAATCATGTTTGGGAGAGGTCAAACACACCTCTAGGTTAGGGGTATGGGCTAGGGGAGCCACACATGGAATAAAAATTTCAAGAAATGACTCTATAGGGGTGGGAAGGAGAACCTCCATCTAGGGTTCCAAAGCAAAAGGGACAACAACAAGCAGAGCTGAGGCTGAAGGGATGGATAAGTATTTGAATAGAGACTAAGAGGAATATAGGGAGAGGGGGGTATCAATGGTGAAAGTTGACTCTAAGGTCTCTCACTCCTTGGACTATTAGGAAAGTGTCTTGTGGAGCTCATTGAGAGCACTAACCGGATGACCCAAAGCAAGGTTTGAAGAATAGGGAATCTTTAGACTAGAGGGAAAGGACAACTCAAACAAAGGATAAGGATGGAAATCTAATGAGAGCCTTACAAAATGACCAAGGTAAGGGAGATCCACATATTTTCCCTTAGCTATGGGTTCAAAACCTTAGGAACCATTTTAGTGTAGGCATTACAATGATGGAAAACTAAGGAATAAAGTTGACATAAGACAGTAGAGTTTTCATATTCAATGACTTGGGACCACTTACCAATATTGGATTCTAGAGTGACCAAGGAAGGAATCACCTTGTTGGGTTCAATGCTTACACAAAAGTGAGTGAACACTAGTTGTGACCGTTCCTTGATGACATAGTCTAGGGAGAGGAAATTCCCAAAAGATTTAGCCATTCTAGCAATGATCTCCTCATCCAAAAAATATAGGGTAAATCTCAATAGTCAAACCCAAGTAAGGAGGGTAGCTTCTAGATGAGTAGAAGGATTGAACCTTGGGAAACACTTACACAGAGCTAGGCTCTTCTTACCAAAAAAAAAGGGCCTCCAATTAAGTCTTTCAAGAAATCCTCTTAGAGGGTAAAATTTAAACAAAAAGGACCATTTGGGAGTGTAGAGATGGAAAACGATCCTTTGAATTGTCATCTTGAGGAAGCTCATTTTTTAATAGATTCGATGTTAGGATACATTCCAACAAATTTCCAAGAAGGAATTTCTAAAATTTTTCCAATGAAATGTCCATGGAAGGTTCTTTAATTTTAATGGTAGTCCCCTCTTTCAAGTGCAAAATCTAAACACCTTCAGTATATACCATTTCGGTATTGAAAAAAAGAGATTTCTAGTTTGGTAGTGATGGAACCCCTCAAAAAATAGGGGAAGGCACATGTGGTGACCCATAAGGCCTATTAAGACTGTTGGGGGACACCCTATCTGATATTTTCACCAGAATCCTCATGCACGAGAGGACATGAACCAAGAGATTTTTCATGTTAGTCATATGAAAATTGGAGATTTTATTTTATCTTTTATCTTTTTAGATAAATTTTAATTTTAGTTTCCTTCTTTCTCTTTCCTCAAAAGTGTGAATCATATTCATTGAAAACCTTATGAATAATCAAATTATAAAATCTTATATGTTGTTTTGTAATATTTTTTAGTAGAAAAAGTGATCGTAGATCCAAGTAACTAGGATTATCTCCTTTTCACTTGACTCAACATTAAACATAAATGAACTAGGATTTGATGATTGAATTACTACCACATTTGAGAGCTAATATCCTAGTGGTTTATGTTTTTTTTTGAGTTGTGAGGATAAATGATGATGATCACGAGGGCATGCCCTAGGTCAAGTAGAGGCCAAAAAAACTATAATTGTCTAAAATTAATAAATGATAAATGATAAATTTATCTTGATGTGAAACCATTAATTAAGTGATCTCACACAATTTTCCATAAAATTTGATTGATGGATGCCTTTATTGCTTGTTATACCTGCAAAATGTTAACTCACATGCAAAATATATTGCTACAACTAACATGTAAAAGATAACTAAATATGTCAAGTCATGATTTGGCATGTCTGATCATAATAGTTCCTTGAACATAATTTCTTCCTTCATCTTGATATCTTGCAAGATTGAACTTGAATAATGAAAATGTTGTAATAATGATGCTAAAATGCTTGATAATTATGGTCTTGACTGTGCTTGACTGATTTTAGGATATTGGATTTTCTCAATTGAAGTGCTAGTTCTCATTTTAATTGAAATGATAAAAGTGACTTGTATTTATATGAAATTATTTTAATTTCCTAAAAAATCAAATGTTGATAACCAACAATTGAAATTATAAAAATAAAATAATAAATTATCAACACTAGCATATTCAAATTTCACACCACATTAAGTGGTCTACGTTGTAGTGCAACATAGACTAGATTCACCATTATTTGGGTCTAAAATTCTCTAAGGAAAAATATTAAATGAATAATTTTATTTACCATATTTGATATTCCAAGAATGTTTATAAAATGGAAAATTAATGCACAATTAGGTCCAAGCATGTAGCGGGGAGAAAAACCTTGTGTGAAATTCTCAAGGGTGACAATTTTCAATGCTATAAAGCTACATCCCATTTTTATAATATTTCTCATGTTGATGTAGGTTTGTATGTAGGTGTAGTATATATGTGTAAATGTGAACATCAACATGCCCCATGTTTTAAAATATATGATATTTTTCTTATATTTTTTATTTTATATGAATATCTTATTACTATGAGGTAGAAGGAAAAATTATTATTAATATACTGTAAATATAGAAATATCTATGAACCATTCTTTCATGTGTTTACTATACCATGGTTGGTACCTTATTTTAGTTTCCTTTACTTTCTATGATACAAAACTTGATCAAAAACTTAAAGAATGATCAAGATTTAGCAAATATTAATGGGTGTTTTGCATGCAATAACATAGATAACATATTGTGTACTTTATCTCTCTTGAAAGGAATCAAATCTAGGAAAATGAAAAATGACTACCCAAAGGTCTCTATAGCCAAATCTTCACCTTACAAGATACCTCATTTGTTAAATGTATTTTATTGTTATATAAAGGGACCTTATGTTTATGAGTCAAAAATTTGGTGAGGGTTATTAGAATGATTTTATAATAATAATTAAAAATGCAATGGTGTTTCTAGATCTAAAATATAATAACAATTCTACATCATTTGATTTAATAATGTGGTGATGCTTCTCCTAAGATAACTTTGATATATAAAAATTTCAAAGGATGGAAAATATGAGAAAAGGTATAAAATTTATCAGGATAGTTAAAAGAATGATCAATTTATCTAGATAGATAGACTCCCTAAATATAAACTAATTTATGCTCAACCAAACAATCTCATAGTACCATAGAAATACAGTGATCTTAAAAGGAAATTATTATTTCCAAATCAAGAAAATTCATTAAACACCTATATGTTGGTGAAACTTAACACATTTTTTCACAATCAAACATAATTTAGAATATGTTTATACTAATTATGAAAAGAAGCTTTTGTTTAGTGGAAAAGAGATCCAAGATCCAACAAGTGAATTAGCCTAGATAAAATTTTCCTTTTTGGAATTAACTTTAGAGCACAAAATAACTAGGGTTGGATGATTGGCTCGATACCGCAATAGAGAGACAATATACTAGGGTTTGGTTACTTTTTTGTAAAGAGGAAAAATTTGATGTGTGATTTGATTAACCTAGTTGACATAAACCCTATATCTGAAAATGAAATTGATCACATAGATGAACACAAAAAATGTAAAAATAGATGGAGATATTCAAGAGAAAAATAGAGGGGCACCTAAACATAAAATTTTAGCATTAATTGAATGGATAGGGGCATTAAGTGCCCTAGTGAAAAATGAGGGATTTGAATACTTTGAATCATGATATGGAACCTACATATTTTCACTTTACTCTTCCACAACCTATTGTTAGTGGAAGTTCAAGATCTAACTTGTATAGATTAAAAGAGGGAGAAAGGTTGAGTTGTATAGGTGTTTGTCTCTTTAAAACCTCAATTTTGGTGTTTCTACCTCTATTGAATGAACTAGTCAACTAAGAGTGGGGGTGAGTCAGTTGTAAAAAAATTTAACATCAAAACCCTTAATAGTAATCCAATCCACATGCATTCATCAAACCCTTAATTTGTTAGTGTGATTAAAGATGAAATGCAGATAACAAAAACATCATACACAAGAGAACACTAGATTTACATGGAAAACCCAATGAGGGAAAAACCATGGTGAGGATTAGCTCACAATATAAGTAATAAAAAAACTGATACAAAAGGTCTCACTGCTAGAATAGGACACACTATCTAGAAAGGATTGCAACTAGGGCTCACTACCACAGAAAGAATACAAGAAGATAGAAGATAAATGTTACACAAAGAATACTTCTCAATGAAACAAGGAATCCACCATAATTCCTCACACACTTTCGTTGTCTTGCATGAAATATTTTAGATGCCTTTAGCTCACTACCTTTAAGAACCCTAACACTTAAATTCACACTACTCTACTCAAATTCACATCAAACACATCACTCACATTAATCTCACATCTATCTTCCTTCTTTATTCTTTTATCATTCAACACACAACAATATTGCACTTATTTATATCAACCTCAACCTCAAAAACCTTCTCCAATGTCAAAACCTAGTCCTTATACTTACAAATTCAAAATAGGTTGGCACCTAAACATTGTCGTGGTGGATAGGAATGAAGGAGAACTACATAAATCCTTAGTTAGGAACTAAATAGATCCAAACACACCAAAAAATTCTTTCATAACCTTTGCATGTAGTAATAACACAAGGTCGACCAATACCCATGTTAAACACCATAATCATTAAGTACATGCTTCCATAAATCAAACTGAAACTTGAGGAAAATTGAATTCACTTGAACATGATCTAGAATAATCCAAAAAATACTTAAGATTCATGAAACACTTCATCCAAGCTGATGTAGGAGCATTCGAGGTTTCAAGCAATCTTGCATCAACCAAAAAAATATTTGCATTCATGTTTGCATCTCAATAGTTATCTATGAAACCAAATCTCAATGTTTCATACCACATTGTACCACATTGTAACATCAGAGCTCACAAAGCAGTATATTTGATCTTCATGGAAACATCTACATCATATTCTTAATTCAAGTGTTTTGGAGATTCCAAAATGAAGTTATCGCTAACAAAATATTAGCTGTATTTGGATAGAAAGAATTCATCGACCAGTCTTGGCTTTTCAAGTATGTGGACCTATACTATGACTTGAGGAGATCAAGATAACTTTCCATAAGGATAAACATTCATCAACGAACCTTAGTTTCGATCTGCATCGTGTTTTTCCAAGGATCAAAGGAACTTCCTAGGTTTTGGCTGACCTTCACATGTTTCATCAATTTTGGGGTTTAAGACCTCTTGAGGCCAATGTGGAATTTTCTAGAGGTAGGAATTGATATATATAGGCATCATGTAGTTGCATTAGGAATCAATCAAGGAAGTAGGAATAAAGATCAAGGGTTTCAAGGGTTTCAACCCGCATTGTATTTCTAGGCTTAATGCCATATCATACTATAATTCTATGATTCTGTAAGCCAGAAGGAAAGGCATGTTGCTAATGGATAAATGATCATTATCTATATTTCCATATGCCTTCAACTCACTATGTTTAATTAATTCATTTAATACTTTCTTCAATTCATTCATTAATTTTCTTAAATCATTAATATATTATAAGCATTATCCTTTTGCATAATCAATTATTCATCACTTATCCATTGCATACACACTTTACTCATGCATTCAATTCATATTAATCTTTATCCATTTACATATTTCATTAAATTATTTAAATACATAAATCAGTTTAATCATTGATTCAATTCACAAATCCATCTTTATTCAAAACTCCTAAACCTTCGTTAAATAATAGTCTCCCATTTATCTCTCTCATTCCCATCAATTTCATTTGATTAAGTAATATGGGATAATTATTAATTTCTCTATTTCATTCTTTTAATCTCACATCTCTCCCACAACATGAATCCACCATCTGATGACTTCTATATAAACCCTCTCTTCTCACCATTCAACATGGCATACATATATATTCGAGATTCAATACACACATATTAAATTTCAATCACACATCTTTATCCATTAATGATAGCTTCTTGTTGGATTTGTGTTTGTAAAAATCTGAGAGCACCAAATACATAAATCAAGATCTTGATGATAGGAAATCATAGGAGTTAGTTTTCTTTTGAATACATATGTTTTGGTTTTTGTAATGTAGTATTTTATTTATTTGCATTTGTGTTCATTTTAGAAAAGATTCATTGATATTATGCTGAAACTTGGATTTTGAGTTTATAGATTTAAATCAGGTTTTTCATTTTCAGCGTAAACAAAATTGGTCACAAATTTTGCTATAATTAAGTTCTCAAGATTTCTAATCTAATTTTGTCAGTTAGATTAATATTATATTAGATGAATTTAGATTTAGATTAATTTTTAGGATTAGTTTAGATTAATTGATTTTTGTTAGATTAATTAATTTTTGTTAATTTAGTTTAGATATAGCTTTAATTTTAGATTAATTTAGATTAAATTAGATTCATTAAATTAAGTTGAATTTTATTTTTTTAGCTTTAGATTAAGTCTTGTTTGTTAATTAGATTAATGTTATTTTGTTTTCTAGTTTAAATTTATTTTTGTGACTAATCTTTGTTAATTTGTCTTTTTGCAGGTTCACATGTCAAAGAGTTAGAGTGAAAAATCGAATACACATTTGTCGAAGATTGGAGGCTTGAAATGACTAATGAAATTTTGTGTGGGACATTTCTTGAAGATTTTACTTTTAAAATCAATTTTATTTTATAATATCAAACACTTTGATTGGTGCTTATAAGGAACATCTATTTTCTATGTTTGGCACACTTGTGCATGTGTTGAGTGGACTTAATACTAACACACACTATCCTCTCCCCTAACTTTCGTGGTCCTAGGTGCAAGAGAAAAGTGTTAGCGACCCTAAATTTTTATTTTCTTAGAGGTCCTACCTTGAAAGAGGGAAAAATGCAATCAATAATAGGCTAAGGCCAAGCCTCTTTTTAACCGCTATATAAAAAATGTGTTTGTCACGAAAGTCATGAGCAATACATGTGGATGTGTCATATCAATGAATGTCTCCCTTAGTACCCTTGTGGTTTGTAAAAACCTATAGAATGTCACCTCTACTCTAGGAGGCCTCCTAACCAAAGTGAATCGCTACATGTATGGCCACCTAAATGAAAGCCCTTACTAAGAACTAACTATTTTAATAGCCAAAATCCTTCTATTTGTTGGTGTAGGAGGTTAGACCTCTAAAGCTGTCCCACATTCTCATAGTTCAAAGTTGAGATAGAAAGTTCTTTGAGATATTTAGGTCTCTGAGATTCAAAGTTTGGTGTGCCCAAGAAGTGTGTGTCATGTATGGGGGAGTCAATTCCACCAAACTTCTAAGCTATCTGCTCTAAATAAGTGCAATTCAGATTTATCTGTAGTGGAAATACAACAAATATTGTCTCTGCCAATGTAAGAATTGTACTTGAATGTGCTTTTATCTCAATTGCAATAGTTAAACAACATTCACAATAATAAAACAAACATGTTTAGCCATAATCAAACACCACACTTATCTTGTGAATCTCAAAACTTTTCCAAATATCAAACTCCTATCTATTGTTTTTTGTGTGTGTATTCAAAACAAATCTCAAAAAAAACATCACACCTAGGAATCTGTAACATCTCATCCTTGCAAACCCCAAAAAAGTAAAACAACAAAAAAATCCAAAATGAACCTATAATTTAAATCTTTTGGGGGCAAGTTCCTTTAGTTTTGATCTTTCAATCCTTTCATTCTACTTATTCCTTGCATATCCATCATTGGTCAAAAAAACCTTTAGCTTGCACTTAGGTTACTCTTCCTAGGTCTTGAAATCAAACCTTTGGCTATTAATCACCCACATCACTTGAGGTTTATCATCCTTGAGTCAGGGAATTACCATTATACTGGAGTAGGGAAATATTTTTTGGGAGTTCATCATCTCCTACATATCCTCTCTTGATCACTTTTCCTTGTGTTTATCCATCATAGCACAAGTAAAGCCTTGCATCATAATTAGCTTTGAACCTAGAGTTTCCTTGAGCTGTTGCATCCTTACTATATCAATTTTATCATACCGTACCATTCTCATATCTCATCTTAGAAGCATATCCATTTTCATTGCATCCTAATCTTAGGTCTCATACATTGTCTAGTCCTAGGTTGAAGATTAGAACAATTTCCTAAGACCCCTAGAACAAGAGTAAAAATATTTCAAGAAGGGAACTCTTGGGGAAAATAACTTGATGGGTAAGATCACATTAGTGTTGCAACTAGTGAAACATATGAAACTAATAATGAATAAATAACCCAATCCCATATAAATGAAGCACTTAATGATCATAGATTCACTAAACTACTTACAGAGGTAGTCAAACATAATCTGTAACAATACTTCAAGGCCTTTGTTGAGGATGGAATCAAACTACCTCCTGAATTTAATATATCCTTACTCATAATGAATGACGAACATGAATCTAGTGAACCTAAGAATACAAGAAAAAACAATGATGATAGAATCAAAGATCATAAACCCTTTTATTTACAACCTAGCTAGATACAAGATATCTTCAAAGGCGTCAAAACCTACACCTAAAAAAATCATATTTTGGATGAGCTTAGATCACTAAGACAAGAATTATATACTCTCTAGAATAGTAAAACATCATCCCACAAGTTCTCCATTGGAGATATATGTCCTTATACTTTCAATCCGAGCATACCAATCCCACTTTTTCCTAGTCACTGGGATATACATATACTTGATAAATATAAGGGACAAGGAGATCCTAAAGACCACTTAAGAGAATTTTGTCCTCCTACCTTGGAATTTGTAGTTGATGAGACATACCTTATGAGATTATTCAATCACAGTCTAGGAGGAGAAGCTATGGAGTACTTTTCACAATTACCCTCGACCATCAAATCTTTTCAAGAATTGGCTGATAAATTTATCTCCAATTATAATTTCAATTGTGAACTTAAAGTGACCATGAAAAACCTTTTTAACACCAAACAAAAAAAAGGAGAATCTTTTGTGGAGAAATTTAACAAAACGATTAACTTATTCCATTCTAGACAAAGAATTGGTTGACCTATTTTGTTGAAATTTGAAAAAGGAAATTGGAAAGGAAATTCACCTCAAATGCTTGAATTCATTTGATGAAGTCATAGAAATGGGATTTCAAATCAAACAAACTCTCATTGATGATGAAACTATTAAACTTAATAATGAAAAAGATCAAAAATAAGGTTCGAGCAACAAGACACCTTTTTGGGTAAAGAACAAGAATGTAGTCAATGACGGAGTTGTTGATGTGAAAACAAATAAAAAATAATCACCTACCTACAACCTTAAAGGTTCATTTTTAGATAAAGGAAAAGAATAAAAACAAGCTTCCTTTAACAAAATTTTACACCATTGGGGCAATTGCTTGAATCTGCATTAAAAGAACTCCTTGAAAATAATCTTATAATGCTATTCAAAATGAAAGAATATAATCCACAAATAAAACCCCCATGGTTGAATGAGGATCAGTTTTATGACTATCATAGACATAAAGGACATAAGACTAATAGTTGCAATAAACTTTGACATCTAATACAAGACCTTATTGATGACAGTATGATAATAGTTGATGGGCACACTCCTTCTGGTAACTCTGATCTTGAGATGTTTAAGAACCCTTTCCTTAAGTATGACAAGGATAAAGGAAAGAACCTTGAATCTAGTGATTGTGTGAACTATAATACTACTAATTATGACTATATCATAAATAACATCAGTGAGGTTGATAATCATGTAATGACTTTCGTCATAAAAGAAAAAGAACTTGATTGCAATGTTACTATTCATAGAGGCACATTTACCCTTAGGGATCCCAATTCAAAACAGGTTGCACCAACTTCTCGATACAACCTCATAGAGAATTTAGATAAAAATCCTATGAAAATTTCCATACTTGAGCTGCTACCCCTATCTCTTGAGCATAAAGCTAACCTAGATAAAGTGCTTGCTACTACTACAATGCCTACAAACCTACATGTAGATCAATTCCAAGCTATGGTGGGACACATCACCTATCCTCACACTCTTACTTTTATTGAGAATGATGATTCATCTATCCAAAAACTACATAACATAGCTTTACACATTGAAGTCCTTGTCCATAATGTCAAGATCAAGTGATTTATGATAGACGTAGGAGTAGGTCTTAATATTTGTACTAAAAAATTGATCACAAAATTAGGTTTCTCTAAAAATGTAGTAGATCCAAAGAAAAAGATTACCATAATGGAATATGAAGAGGAATGCTTGTCTAAAGGATCACTTACTCTACCAATCAGGGTTGGGCATGTGGTAAAGGATGTGTTTTTCCAAGTTCTTGATCTCCCTCTAACCTATAACATCCTCCTTGGAAGACCTTGGCTTAATGCAATGCAAGTGGTACGTTCTACATACTATCAGTGCATTAAATTTCCACACAATGGTGTCAAAATTATAATACAAGGGGATCCTAACCTGTTCATGTATTTCCATAATCTAAGTCCTAAAACTGAAATCACAATCCCTAGCAATCATGAAGCACTTTCTTCTCAAGAATATGTTGATCTTGAGTTCATAAAAGAATCCACTTTGTTTACCACACCATCAAATCCCAGGGTCCAAATCCATGATATGGGATGTGGAGAATGCCATATGGATAATTTATCAACAAAAGACAATGCTAATGTCATCGAGAAGGGTCAAACTTCCAACAAGGATGCCAAGACACTTGCAGAAAGAATGCAAAAAGATGGTCATGCTTGGATTGAAACTTCCTAGGATCATGATGATACATCTACCTTTACCATGTATACTTTAGCCCAATCCTTAAATCATGTCCATAATAATCCCATGTTTGATCATGATATCTATGATAATTCACTTTTTTATTATGACCTTATTGAATATATCCAATATTATCCTTCTCCATCTTTTGAACCATCACTTTTCCATTTTGACCATCCTGGGTTAGGGTATGCATCCCTTACCATTTCCTCTACTAAGTCTTCTTTCCAACTTGTTAAGGATTTGTAAGCTTCCTGTGATGTTAACAGTGCAAAAAAGGATAGTCCTAAAGAATCCATTAAATGCATTGACAACCATTTCCATGAACCACACATTCTTACTACTTGATCTATCTCATCCATCTCACTCACATCGATCCACCTCATTTTCATGGATCAAAAAGTATCACCCAAAGAGAATAAAAAGGATGTATTTCAAGAATCAAAAGTAAAAGTACCTTTTTCAAATGGAGATCCAGAATCAAAAGAAAGCATACAAAGAAAGAAATATCAAGAAAAGTCATTTAGCAAAAATAAAAAAGGTATTAGCAAATAAAAAATAAAATTCAAAATCAAAAGCAAGAAAAAGTCAATCTCCAATTATGCCTCTCCACCAAAAATTATTGGGGGCATCTATCAAAGTACAAAGTAAAAAAAAGAGCTTCTTGATCCAATGTCTCTATCATTATCGTTCATTCCACACACTCCATTCCATCCATCCATTTTCACATATCCATCATATCCCTCCATTTGTGATGTTCTTCGATGGACCTCTAACGATGACCCCTTCATGTACTATAACTCATTGGTTTCCCAAACTCCTTTTCATGTGAAGCCTAATGGACCATGTAGTTTGCACATTAGGAATCATGCCCTAACTCCCTTTGCCCACTACATCACTCATCCTCTGCATCCATTATCCACACCTTTCATCCAAATCATATCTCTTCATCCAGCATGGTCATCCAGATATGAGCCTAACTGGTTGGGTCCATATGTTATCAATGCTATGTATGGATATGGGGCATACTAGTTATCTACTCCAGAAGGAAAATTGCTCAGTGATCCCATCAACAGTATGCACATTCATAGGTTTTATACCTGAGTACTTTAGAGAGTAAACTGTTTTAAAGTTTTGAAAAAATACAAAAAAATGGAAAAAATGTCCTAAAAAAATACAAATAAAAAATGAAATAATGAAAAAAGTAAAGAGAAATCAATTCATTCAATGGTGAAAACCACTTCGATGGCACCTTGAGCAAGTGCCATGGTGAAAACTAAGAAATCGACACCATGTGTAGAGGCTTCAGTCCTCTTTCATTTGGAGCTCCACTTGATCTTTCCATTCCATTTCCATTCACCCTCCACTTCATAATAACCTTTTCACAGTTACCGTGGATTGTGAATTTTTTGACATTCCCCTCACTTGCTCGCTTCGCCATGCGTACTATGTTGGTCATATACCTCACTAGGGCATTTCCTCAACCTTAGCTATGGGTTGGGATACTTAGCATCTCTTAGTCAGAGAAACTATCCTCTTTGTTTGTCTACTCACTTATGATTCATCTCATTCCATCTTAAAACTTCAAAAAATCTATAAACAATATATATATATTTTGAAAATCCAAAAAATTTAAAAACTTCTAAAAAAAAAAATCAAAAAAATCAAAAAAATCAAAAAAATCAATATGCAAAAAATCCAAAAAAATAAATATTCCAAAAAATCAAAGAAATTCTAATATTCCAAAAATTAAAAAAACAAAATCACATAACTTCAAAAATTATAAAATAGTGATACTTTCAAATCACCACACAGCTTCGAACTTCAACAAAGTCAAAACTCACCATGATCAACAATCAAGAAAACATTACAACATACCTATCAATCCCCCTTTCAAATCCAACCAAATGCATAAGAGTGATCCCACAATACTAGTTTACAATTTTTGGCCAAACTCGACACTGAAATATTTTTTTTCTAACTAAATCGTCACTTTTGGGCACCTATAGCAGCTAAATCATGAGGAATTTGAAGATGATGAAAACTAATGATTTGTGACAATTTGTATGTAGATTCTAAATATATTTATTTCAAAAAATTTGGAATTGGATTGCACTTTTTTTCCATCTCCTTCGAAAACTAATTTTTTTCAATAAACAACATTTTTAAGGAGTGACGCTCACCATATACAACATAATTTTTTTCCATGAAGGATAAAATTCTAATTTTTTGAATTTATATTTGCAACTATGATATCTAGTACTTCCAATTGGTTTCGTAGTGTTTTATTAAATATTTTTTCCTCAATCAATTTTTGAAGTCAAACCAATTATAATTCAGACATAGGCAGACCATATACAATGTAACTTTTTTTGTATGTATCAATTTATTTTTTTGTTGGATCAAGGACTTCAATATTTAGTGCACTCATATTTTTCAAATTTTTTTTATAATATACTATTTTTCCACATGTGTAGAACAAAGACCTTGATTTTTGGTGAAAAACTTACATTTAATAAAACTAAAAAAACAAATACATAATAAAACTAAAACATATTAAAATTATATTCATTGGATAGCTCATCCTGAGGACTACCATCATCCAATTGGGTCTGTGAAGTCTCCTCCATTTTCATCCTCAACCTAAGCTTTGAAGGGAAAAATTCTAGAGTTATTTGGTACTAGAGGGGGACAAGGGGGGAAAAGTGGGGTTCAAGTAAACCAGGGGGGTTCGAGCGAACTCCCTTTCCACAACCATTTTCTTTGCTTTTTTTCTGAGAAATGTGGGACCCAACATTTAATGGGTTCACTCGAAGGGGGGTTCTAGTGAACCCCCTTTGGGTTCACTTGAACCAAAAGTTTTTTTGAACCCCCATAAACCAAACTTTTTTGCATGGGGTCATTTTTTACAACTTTTCCTTCCTCACTGGAATTGTAAACCACTTTTGTGGGTTTACCCATAAAATATGATAAGAATCAGATCTACATGGAAGCATTATGCCCATTTGTTTGTCAATCTTAGATTATTTTATGATTTTATCTTTGGTGGCATGTCTTTTAGCTTCTCGAGGATGTCTTAGATTAGAAAGGGGAGGATGGGGCATGTTCACTTGTTTGTTGTCTGTGGATTGTTTCTTATTCACAAGATGACTTGTCTTAAGACATGGTTGTTTAAAATCATCAAGGAAATATGAGTCTAGTGTGGATGAGAGCATTCCTTGTCTGATAATGTCTTCCATACAATAAGTATATAGGTCATCTAAGGTCCTTATACCTAGATTTTTATACTTCACAACTAAATAAAAATTAAATCAATATTTAGGTCATTTAGATGTTCATGTTATCTAGACGCTGATAGTAATCTGTGACATAATAATCTCTATGATGATAAAGAACTTTGTAAGGCACAAGAAACTTCATCACCTCCATTTTCTTTCATATCTCTTTTCATCCATAATTTCTTCCATCATCCATTTCCTTCATCATTTCATTTTCTTCATGCTCCTTATCTCCAAGGGTAGTTAATTGGTTTATCTAACTGATGCTTGTGTTTTAATCCAAATACAAAATCAATAAACTTGATTTTTAGCATGGGACTCCAATGCTCCTTGATCACTCAATCCATAATAAATCATTGTTTTGCACTAACATCAATCTCAACCAGCTTAAGAACTTATCAACCTAGCTATATTGAGAATTTCCATCAAATTTTTAGTTATGCCTATTACTTGTGCATTTTCATCAAATGTGCATCTCTACTTAATCAATCATGCAATATCAATTATCAAATATTCCCCTCGTGGTCTATCAAGAGATTAATCTCATCTTGTTTGATCAGTCTCTTGAGGGGGCATATCATTTGTATAATCATCCTTTCTAGGATATCCATGGGGCATGTATCAGTTAATCAATTCATTTTCTTTGAAACAATGCGACAGGCTACATTATCCAAAGAGGGGAAAAATGTAGACACTCAAAAAATTTCCTCACAAGCATCCTATTTTTTGTCTATTAATTAAATCAATATTATTATCTACTTAATTAATTCATTTAATACTTTCTTCTATTCATTCATTAATTTTCTTAAATAATTAACATATTATAAGCATTATCCATTTCCATAATCAATTATTCATCACTTATCCATTTCATACATAATTTATTCATGCATTCAATTCACATTAATCTTTATCCATTTACATATTTTGTTAAATCATTTAAATACATAAATCCATTTAATCATTCATTTAATTTGTAAATCCATCTTTATTCTAAACTCCTAAACCTTTTTTATATCATAAATTCACCCGTTTATCTCTCTCATTCCCATTAATTTCATTTGATTAAGCAATATGGGATAATTATTAATTTCTCTATTTCATGCTTTTAATCCCACATCTCTCCTGCAACATGAATCCAACATGTGAGGAAATCTATATAAACCCTCTCTTCTCACCATTGGGAATACACATATATTTGAGATTCAATACAAAAATATTCAATTTCAATCCCACATCTTTATCCATTCATCATAGCTTCTTGCAACATTTGTGCTTGTGAAAATCTAAGAGCACTAAATGCATAAATCAAGATCTTGATGATAGGAAAGAAATGGAGTTAGTTTTCTTTTGAATGCATATTTTTTGGTTTTAATAGTGTAGTATTTTATTTCTTTCCTTTTGTGTTCATTTTAGAAAATCTTCATTGATGTTATGTTGAAACTTGGAATTTGATTTTATAGATTTGAATCAACTTTTTCATTTTTAGTTTAAAAACTACTTTTTCACAATTTTCTCAATATCCTCCATATTCAACACCCTTCTTCAACACATAGTTGACATTAATGAAAACACTAGTTAGTAGACATCCTATTGACATCAATGAAAACACCTTCATACTTGTGACAATCTCCCCCTTTTTCATTGATGGCAACACAAGACATGAAAAAGCACCAATGAAAACATACACACTCTCCTTTTTTTTAAGATTAGATAGGTTACATATAATTCCTGAGCTGTCTCCCCCTTACAATATTCTCTCTCCATTTCACAATAATTATTAGACAACAAACGCAACTTTCTCCACTGATACTATAACTTTTTCATATGATTTTCTCTCCCCTTGAGTAGATGAAATTTTTCACATGATCCTTTATCTCCCTTTGACATTAATTGAAAGGAATAATTTTTTTTGCATTATTCTCCCCCTTTGACACTAAACTAAAATACCTACTCTGAGTACTCCCCCTTAGGAGTATACCCAAATAAAGCAACAACTTAGTGACAACACATGATACTACTTACTCCCTCTAATAGGTAGCCACCAACATCAATCCGGAAAAGAGATAGATCTATAGATCCACTATATTGATGCATATTCATATGCATCTAGTTCAAACAAGGAGGGGAAATAAACCCTAACTTCTCTTGAAGGTACTCAAAAGTATCCTTAGGAAGAGCCTTAGTAAATATCTCAGTAATCTGATCCTTTGTAGTTACATACTATAGCTTCACTTCATTCTCCATAACCTTCTTTCTCAAAAAGTGATACCTAATTGATATATGCTTTGTACTTGAATGCATCACTATATTCTTTGAAATGTTAATTGTAGTCGTATTATAGAAAAAGATAGATATATTCTCATCATACACAACCCTTATATCCTTCAATGTATGTCTCATCCATAACACCTATGTATAGAATGATGGTGTTGTAATATACTCAGCCTCTAGAATAGATAAAGAAATGAAATCTTTCTTCTTACTCAACCATGTCACTAATCTATATCAAAGAAAGAATGCACCACCACTTGTACTTTTCCTATCATCAACACAACCAGCCCAATCTACATCAATATAAGCACTTAAAGTGAAATCAGTACCCTTAGGATACCACAAGCCACAATCTAGAGTGCCTCTTAAATATCTTAATATCCTCTTCACTAGTACAACATGTGTCTCTTTAGGATCTTCATGAAATCTAGCCACAAGACAAATTGTATGCATGCCATTAGGTCTAGTAGTAGTTAAATATAGTAGTCCACCAATCATAGATCTACTTGCTTTGATCAACCTTAGGTGAGTCATCATCTTTGGTCAATTTACAACTAGTCACCATAGGAGTGCATACCAGTTTGGAGTCATCCATTCCAAACTTCTTCAACATCTCTTTGACATACTTTGATTGTGAAATGAAGATCCCTTTATTTGTTTTATTGATTTTTAGTCCAAGAAATAAATTCATCTCCCCAAACATTGACATTTCAAACTCTTTCTGCACCTCTTCATCAAATTTATTACACATAGCTTAATTACATCCAAAGATAATATCATCCACATACAATACTACTATCAAGTTTTTTTCTTCCTTGATTTTGAAGTAAATATTACTATCTATGGCGCCTTTACTTAATCCTTGTTGTATCAAATATGTCGAACCTTGCATACCTAGCTTTGGGAGCTTGCTTCAATCCTTATAGTGTCTTCTTTATCTTACATATCATATCCTATAAATCTGACAACTAAAATATTTTTTATTGTTCCATGTAAACCTATTCTTCCAATTCACCATTCAAAAAAGCATACTTCACATCCATCTGATAGATCTTAAAATTTTTATCAGCTACAAATAACAAAAACATTCTAATAGCTTCCATCCTATCCATAGGAGCAAAAGTATCCTCAAATTCTATACCTTCCAGTTTTGAGTAACCCTTACACACAAGTCTCTCCTTGTTTCTTACAACTCCATTCTCATTCAACTTGTTTTGAATACCCATTTATATCCAATTATGTTTTTTCGTGTCGTTCTAGGAACCAATTCCCAACTTTGAGTTTTCTCTATCTACATAAGTTATTCTTCAATTTCCTTCATCAAATTTTCATCTTTACATGCTTCACTCACTTTTTTAGGTTCAACTTTAGAAAGTAAACATAGATTTACCTCAACTTTAGTAGATTTTCTTCTTTTCAATACACCTTTCCTCTTGTCTCCAATGATCTAATCTTTAGAATGAATCTTTTGCACATACTTAGGGGTTTTAGGGGCGTTCTCTATAACTTCTTGTTCATCAACCTTTTCTTCTTCAAGTCTTTGCAATTAGGTTCATCTAACATATATCCATCCACTGCAATCAAATTCAACAATTTTTCATCAACTTTAACAATTGTACTTTCAACTATCTTTCTTATCCTTTTGTTGTAACATCTATAAGCTTTTCTTCTAGTAGAATATCTAAGCAAGATATCTTCATTAGACCTTGCATCAAAATTTCCCAAGTTTTATACTTCTCTTTTGATATAACATTTTCTTGCAAACACTCTAGAGTATTTCATAGTAGGAATCCTTCCATACCATAGCTCACAAGGAGTCTTTGTGTTGTTATCTTTAGTTTGAACTCTGTTAAGTATGTAAACAATAGTATGAATATATTCTCTCTAGTATACTTTTCATATTTTTTCCTCTTTCACCATAGTCCTTGTCGCTTCTTGAATAGTCCTATTTTTCCTTTCAACAACTCCATTCTACTGAGGAGTTTTAGGAGTAGAAAAATGTCTCTTTATTCCATGAACTCCAAAAATTATGTTAAAATCATTAGAGGTGAACTCACCACGTTTTTGAGACCTCAAATATTTGATTTACAAATCCATTTCATTCTCAACCATAGCATTAAATTCCTTGAATTTATATAATGCATCAAATTTTTATCTAGGAAAAGTAACCCATGTCATTCTAGAATAATCATCAATCAAAAGAATAGAGTACACGTCACCTTGTAGAATTCTCACCCTTGTAGGAACACAAAGATATTTATGTATTAATTCTAGTAGTCTGGTAGTAGATTGTTCATTTCCCTTGAAACTACCCATTTTTTTTTTCCAAATTGACAACTCTCGCAAACAACATTGATAAGTTTTGTGATTCTTGGTAGATCTCTCACTAGATGAATTGAGCTAATTCTTGCCAAATTATCAAAATTCATGTGACACATCCTCTGGTGCCATAACCAATTCTCACTAATTTGAGACATAAAAAAATATTCATCAATACCCTTAAGCTAATAAATGTTTCCATCTATTCTTTTTCTAGTGGAAGTTACAATTCTAGACTCTTTTCTAATCTCACATATTTCATCATTAAACCTAATATTATATCCTTTGCTACACATTTTTTTAACACTTAAAAGGTTATGCCTTAAACCCTTAACACAGTAAACATTTCCAGTCTTATGCTTGCCATCAAAACTGATTGAACCTATTCCACAAATCTTATCTCTTGAATCATCTCTAAATTTAACTAATCTTGCATCATACTTTTCAAGTTTAACAAACTTACTTTTCTCTCTAGTTATGTGATTAGAGTATCCATTATCAACAACCCAATATTTATTATCTTATTTAGCATGGAAATTAGATACCAAAGTACCTTCAACCTTATCCTTCATCTTCAAAAACCTTTCCTTCACACAACTTTTAGGGTTAATAGAACTAGATTATTCTTTTATAGAAAAAATAAAGCATTCAGAATCATCAAAATCTCCATAATTAGATTGATCATCAGAAATACTAGAATCTTCTCTAACATAGTAATCTCTTTTAATCAATGTTCCTTTATTTACCTTATTCTTATTATTTATAGCTAGTTTTGGACAGATTAAAGCATAATGACCTATATCACCATAGCTAAAACATTTGAAAGGTAATTTACCTTTGTACTTATTGGTGCCCTTTTTCATCTTTCTCACAAAGTTAGCTTCCACATAATCAAGATCTTCTCCATTTAAATTTTCAACCTTGTTTGATTTAATAGCCTTGAAAGTAGTCTCTACTTTTTTATCATTCTTCAAACCATAATTTCTCATTTCAAATGCAGTTAGTGTGCCAATCAAATAATCTCTAGAATAATTGTCAAAATCTACAGTTTCCTCAATAGTTGATACATTTTCACAATAAAAATTAGGAAGATATCTGATAACTTTCTTTACTACTTTAGATTCTTTAATTATTGTACCAAGAACTCTCATAGAACTGACTCGCTCATCAACTCTCTGTATGTAGAATTTAATTGTTTCATCCTTAGAAATCCACCTCATTTCAAACCGTTCCTTCATGTTCTCCAAATTTTCTTGTTTGACCTTTGGATATCCTTCATAAATGCTTTCTAGCCTTTCCCAAACCACTTGAGCAGTCTTCAAACTCATAACTTTTACTAATTTAGTTTTTGAAAGACTATTCACAATAATAATTCTTTCCTTAGCATTGATCTCACGTGCCTTGATCTCTACACTTATACTTGTACCATTTGGAGTTGGATTATATATAGTCGTATGAATCGTTTCAATCTCATATCTTTGAGCTATGAAAAATTGTTCCATATTTTTCTTCCAAAATGCATAATCTCTACCATTGAATCTAGGGAATTACAAAGAAACCTTGTTTTCCATCTCGGGTCCACCTCAAGCGGTTAAGGTCATTTCCAAGGAACCTTGCTTTAATACCAATTTTTGAATGAATAAGAAAAATGAGAGGGTGGTAAATTAGATGTAGAAAATTAAAACATCAAAACACCAATACTAATCAAATCCACATGCATTCATCAAACCCTTAATAAATTTATCCTAGGCCACAAAAATCATCACTGAAAGACTAGTTCACACACTAGTGAAAATATCTCGGATTGTACAATGATCTAGAAGCCCAAATTATGAATATAGAAACCTCTAACAACCTTGAATAACTTGTAAGATGCACATAGAGATAACATCAACAAAAAAGAAATGTGGAGCACAATACCAGAGCACACTCTAACCACCTGTACAACATAGTTTACTCTGTGTATCAAATTTTCTCGAAAGCACTTGGAAACCAAGAACCAAAGACATCATATCGGCTCATTACTTCATTCAAAATTATATCAAAACTCTACAACAAAAGGATAGCTCCATGTACTCACAACACTTCCTCAATTTGTAAATTACACATGCACAACTTGCAACAACCGATTTTTCTCTTTTTCACAATTTTGTAAATATCCTCCATATGCAACAAACTTCCTCAACACATTGTTGACATTAATGACAACACCAATCAATATAATTCCTATTCACATCAATGAAAAAACCTTCATACTTGAAACAACCTCCATAAACATCAAATGATGATGATATAAATCACGTGCCCTAGATTGGGCAAAGGTAAAGAAAATAATAAATGACTATAATAAATAAATGAGATTTGATAATGTTACCTTATGTATGAAACCATTATCAATGTAATCTCACACCATAAGATACCACAAAGAGTTGATAATGGATGATTGAATATATTTGAATATCACTCCTACATACATTCCTTGTTTTCCTAAAGTCATTTGACTCATCTCATAAAAGGATAAATTGAAGTTTTCCTAAAGATCCTACAAGTGTTAGTGCGAATAAAAAATAATAAACATAAAGCATGAAAACATCTTAATATGCATAAATATGATTTTTTGATGTGTTGTAAAGATGAATTTGGCTAATAAAGTGCCATAGATATTCTAATTATTCTACTCTTGAATTTTCCTTAATTACCTTTCTAAAGTTTTTGAGAGATCAAAATTTCATTAGGTGTTTGAATGAGGGAAATACTTATATTTATATGAGTTTCAACTTATTTCACATTAACCATTATGATAAGCCCACAAAGGGTTTTTAATTTGTAAATATATTCATGTGAACAATAAAATATTTAATCTAGGGCCTGATTAGGGGGACAAAGGCATTGGGGTGCCCTAGTGCGGCCCTATTTTATTTTTTAGGTATTCATCAAATAAATATTTGAATTAATTTCCCATATTTAATTAAATTTCCCAAAAATGGAAACTAACAGGTAATGAATAAGAATAATTAGGCTCAAGCACTTAGGAGGGATTCAAACATAGTCTAAAATTATCAAGGGTGATAATTTACAATGCTCCACATACAATAAACAAATACAAATGATATGAACATGAGTTTCATGACTAATTGAAGAATGAAGATTGTTGAATGAACACGAAAACTGAGAGGAGGGGTGAATCACTTGTAGAAAATTAAAACATCAAAACCCTCAACAATGATCAGATCCACATGTATTCATTAAACCCTTTTTTTTTAATGTGGTTTCATGAAATGTAAATAATAGAAACTAAAATAACAACACCATACACAAGAGAAAACTAGTTTTACATGGAAAATCCAGTGACAAAAAAACCATGTTTAGGATTAGCTCACAATATAAGTAATTGTAAATCTATTACAAGGACTCACTACCAAAATAGGATGAACTATCCAAAAAGGCTCATATCCAGGGCTCACTGCCATGGAAAGAACACGATAGAAGAGAAAAATTACACAAAGAACAACTTCTCGATGCAACAAGAAATCCACCAAAAATGCTCCAACACTTTCACATCCTTTTATGAAATATTTCAGACACCTTTAGCTCACTGCCTTCAAGAGTCCAACACTTAAATTTCACACTAATTTGCTAAAATTTGCATTGAATACATCAATTCCATTGATCATGCATCTATCTTGTCTCTCTCTTGCATCTCACAAAAATATTACTCTTATTTATATCTAACTAAACTTCAAAAACCTTTCCCAAGGTCGGCAACTATCCATTAAACTTACAAATTCAAATTAGGTTGGCATTAAAATATTCTCGCGATGGATAGGAATGAAGGAGATCCAAATAACTCCTTAATTAGGACCCAAATAAATCTTAACACATCATAACATGCTTTCATAATCTCACATGAAGTATTAACACAAGGTCATCCAATACTCATGTAAACACCATAAAACATTAAGTGCATGCTTCCTTAAATTAATCCAAAACTTCCTGATAACAAAATTCTCTTGAAAACAATCTAGAATAATCCTTGAATCTCTTGATATCCATCAAACACTTCATCCAAAAAAGTATCATAGAAATACTTCAACTCAAAAAAAAAGGTAAACCTTATTCGCACACTGATGCATGAAATGTACACTGTATTGTACCAAATCAAGTGAAAAATTAAATTCTAAAAGATACAAACATTATAATAAGCTTCTCAAATCTGCACAACTTGAATCTAAACAATAAAGAAACATAGAGAAAATACATTTCTCTAAGGCCATAGAAAACATCGTTGAAAACCAGGTTCACACACTAGTGAAAACATTTCACTCTGTACAATGATATAGAAACCAAAATTTTGAATAGAACATCCTCAAAAAACCTTGAACAACATATCAAATCTGCATAGGCATATCCTAAACATAGAAGAAATTCAAAGTACAATACTAGAGCACATTATGAGCACTTGCACAACACTATTTTATCTATTTATCAAATTTTCTCAAAAGCACTTGGAAACCAAGTACAAGAGACATCATCTCAACTCATTACTTCATTCCAACACATCTACAAACACTACAACATAAAGATAGCTCCATATACTCACAACACTTCCTCAACATCTCAACTACACATGCACAACCTACAACTTTTTTCCTCTTTTTCACAATTTTCTCAATATCCTCGACATCTTCACTATGCAATAAACTTTCTCAACACATAGTTGGAATCAATGATAACACCAGTAAATAGGCATCATGTTGACATCAATGAAAAAATCTTCATACTTGCAACAATCTCCCACTTTTCCATTGATGGCAACACAAGATGTGAAAAACCATCAAAGGAAACACAACATTCTTGCACACTCTCCTCCTTATAGGATTCTCTCTCCCTTTCATCATAATTCAATACACTACTTTCTCCCCCTAATATTTTTCACTTTTTCACATGATTCTCTCTCCCCATTTGACATCAATGAAAAAGGATGAAATGTTTTGCATTGTCCTCCCCCTTTGACACTAAACCAATATACTTTCTTTGAATACCCCCCTTAGAAGTACACCCAACGAACTTAACAACTTTGCAACAATGAGAACACATGACATTACCTACTCCCCCTAAGAGGTAGCCACCAACATTAGTTTAGAAAATGGATAGATCCATAGATCCACTATACTAATGCATCTCCATATGCATCTAGTTCAAAAAAGGAGGGGAAATAACCGCCAACTTCTCCCAGAGATACTCAAAAGTATCTTTAGGAAGACCTTGGTAAATATGTCAGAAATATGATCCTTTGTAGGTACATACTCAAGCTTGACCTCATTCTCCATAATCTTCTCTATCAAAAAGTGATACTTAATTGATATATGATTTTTCCTTGAATGCATCACTATATTTTTTGAAATATTAATTATACTTGTATTATCACAAAAGATACAAATAGGTACATAATCAACCTTTACCTCATTCTCCATAACCTTCTCTATCAAAAAGTGATACCTAATTGATATATGATTTGTCCTTGAATGCATCACTAGATTCTTTGAAATATTAATTATACTTGTATTATCATAAAAGATAGAAATAGGCTCATCGTATACCACTCTAATATCCTTCAATGTCTATTTCATCCATAAAACTTATGTACAACAAGATGCTGCTACAATATACTGAGCCTCTATAGTGGATAAGGAAACTATTTTTTCTTCTTACTTAACCATGACATCAATATACATACAAGAAAGAATGCTCCACCAATTGTACTTTTCCTATCATCAAAACAACCAATCCAATTTGCATTTGTATAAGAACTTAGCATGAAATCAATATCCTTAGGATACCACAAGCAATAATTTGGAATTCCTTTTAAATATATGATTATCCTCTTCACAACCACAACATGTGTTTCCTTAGGATCTTCTTTAAATCTAGCCACAAGATAAACTGCATGCATGATATCTAGTCTAGTAGTAGTTAGATATAATAGTCCACAAATCTTAGATCTATATTTTCTCTGATCATCCTTAGATGAATCATCATCTTTTCTCAATTTACAACCTGTCACCATACTTGAGTGCATACCAGTTTGGATTCTTCCATTCCAAAATTCTTCAACATATCTTTGAAATACTTTAACTATGAAATGAAAATACCTTTATCTATTTGATTGATTTGTAGCCCAAGAAAGAAATTTATCACCCCAAACATTGGCATCTCGAACTCTTGTTGTATCTCTTTAGAAAATTTCTTACACATAGATTCATTGCCTCCAAATATAATATCATCCACATACATAACCACTATCAAGATATTTTCTTCCTCAATTTTGAAATAAATATTAGTATTTTTGGTGCCTTTATTGAATCCTTTCTATATCAAATATCCATTCAATCTTGCATACCAAGATCTAGGAGCTTGCTTCAATCCATTTAATGCTTTATTCAATTTAGACACCATATATAGTTGATTTGACAACTAAAATCCTTTTGGTTGTTCCATGTAAACTTCTTCCAACTCATGATTAAGAAAAGTGGACTTCACATCCATCTAATAAACTTTAAAGTCTTTATGTGCTTAAAATTCCATAAACATTTTGATAGCTTTCATCATAGCGACAAGGAAAAATATCTCCTCAAATTCTATTCCTTCCACTTATGAGTAACCCTTACACACAAGTCTTGCCTTATTTCTTACCACTTCTCCATTCTCATTCAACTTAATTCTGAATAACTACTTAGTTCTAGTTATATTCTTGTTTTCCAATCTAGGAACCAATTCCCAAGTCTTATTTTTCTCAATCTACATAAGTTCTTCCATTTCTTTCATCCAATGTTCATCTTTACACATGCCTCACTCACTATTTTAGGTTTAACTTTAGAGAGTAAACACAAATTTACCTCAACTTTAGTAGCTTTTCTTCTTGTCAATACTCCTTTCCTCTTGTCTCCAATAATCTGATCTTCAAAATGATTCTTTTGTAAATACTTAGGGGTCTTAGGGGTCTTCTTCGGAGCTTCTTCCTCTTCATTCTACACTTCTTTTTATCATAATTTTATTCTTCTTCTTCTCTGTAACCATGTTTAACTAACACATATCCATCCACTACAATTGAATTCAACAAATTTTCATCAACTTTAACATTTGCACTTTCAACTATCTTTCTTATCGTTTTATTCTAACATCTATAATATTTGCTTCTATTAGAATATCCAAGGAAGATACCTTCATCAGACCTTCCATCAATCTTTCCCAAGTTTTCTTCTCCTTTTATATAAAATTTTCTTCCAAACACTCTAAAGTACTTCACAATAGGAATCCTTCCATACCATAGCTCATAGGGAATATTTTTGCTATTAGTTTTAGCTTGAACTCTATTATGTATGTAAATGATAGTATGCATAGCTTCTCTCTAATAAAATTCTGGTGGTTTTTCCTATTTCATCATAGTCCTTGTAGCTTCTTGAATGGTCCTATTTTTCCTTTAAACAACTTCATTCCACTGAGGAGTTCTAGGGGAAGACAAATGTCTCTTTATTCCATGAACTTCACAAAATATGTGAAACTCATTGGAGGTGAATTCACCACCTCTATCAAACCTTAAACATTTTATTTTCAAATCCATTTCATTCTCAACCATAGCTTAAAATGTCTTCCATTTATCTAATGGATCAGACTTTTCTCTAAGAAAAGTAACCCATGTCAACCTAGAATAATCATCAATAAAAATCATAAAGTACATATGTTGTAGAATTCTCACCCTTATGGACCAAAAATATATGCATGTATTAGTTCCAATAGTCCAATAGTAGATTATTCTTTTCCTTTGAAACTACTCCTTGTTGGTTTTCCAAATTGGCAATCCTTGCAAATAGCATTAATAGGATTTGTGATTCTTGGTATATCTCTCGCTAGATGAACTAAACTCATTCTCACCAAATTATCAAAATTCATGTGACACATCCTCCAGTACCATAACCAATCTTTATTAATTTGAGACATAAATTAATGACCTTCAGTACCTTTAAGTTGATGAATGTTTCCATTTTTCATCTTACCAGTAACAATCACAATTTTCAACCCTTTTATGATCTCATATGTTTCATCCTTAAACTCAAGATTATATCCTTTGCTAAATATTTATCCAACACTCAAAAGATTATTCCTTAAGCCCTTAACATAGTAAACATTATCAGTATTATGCTTGCCATCAAAACTGATCAAACCTATTCCAAAAATCTTAGCCCCTAAATCATCTCCATATTTAACTAATCCACCATCATAATTTTTAAGTTTAAAAAATTTACTTTTTTCTCTAGTCATTTGATTGGAGCAGCCACTATCAACAACCTATTAATTCTTATCTTCTTTAACATGAAAATAAGATACCAACGTAACTTCAATCTTATCCTTCTTCTTCGAAACAATTTTCTTCACAAAAATTTCATGGTTAGCAAAACTAGATTCTTCTTTTATATCCAAGAACAAGAATTAATTATCATCAAAATCTCTATGATCAAATTCACCATGAGAAATACTGGAATCTTCATTAACATAATAAGCTCTTTTAATAATCTTTCCTTTATTTTCCTTACACTAATTGTTTACAACTCTTTTTGGACATCTTGAAGCATAATGTCCTATTTCACCATAGCTAAAAAAATTGAAAGGTATTTTACCTTTACACTTATTGGTGCCCTTTTTCATCCTTATTACAAAGTTAGATGCGATATAATAAAGATCATCTCCATTTGAATATTCAATCTTTTTTGATTTTTCAGCTTTAAAAGTAGTCTCCACTTTTGTATCATTTTTTAAACCAAGCTTTCTCATTTAGACTAAATTTAGTGTACCAATCAACTGATCTCTAGAATAAGTATTAAAATTTGCAATTTCCTCAATAGCAGATACCTTTTCACTAAATGAATCAAGAAGAGTTTTGATAACTTTTTTTACCACTCTAGGTTCTTTGACTTGTGCACTAAGACCTCTCATAGCACTTACCAGTTCATCAACTCTCTACATGTAGGTTGTAATTATTTTATCTTCAAAAATTTGCATGGTCTCAAATTGTGCCCTTTAGATTCTGCAACTTAGATTTTTTGACCTTTTCATATCCTTCATAAATTCTATCAAGCTTATCCCAAACTTCTTTAGCAATCTTAAGATTTATAACTTTAACCAATTTAGAATTTGAAAGACAATTTATTAGAATAATTTTTCCTTAGTATTTACCTCATGTTCCTTGATCTCATCACTGGTCCTCGAACCATTTGTAGGTGGAGTATACTAATTTTTTATTTCTTTTCCAATTTCAAATCCATGAGATATTAGATATCCTTCCATCTTTTTCTTCCAGAATGTATAGTCTGTTTCATCAAATCTAGGGCAATCAATTTTCTTCACCATCTCAGATCTACCTTAATTGGTCAAGCTCTTTTCCAAGGAACCTTTCTCTGATACCAATTGTTAAATGAACAAGACAACTAAGGGGGGTTGAATCAATTGTCGAAAATTAAAACATCAAGACCCTCAACAGTAATCAAATCCAAAGATATTCATCAAATCCTTACTCTATTAATGTGGTTAATCGTGAAATGTAGATAATAGTGTAGTGTAGAAAAATTCATACCTTTGTATTTTCACACTTAATTTGGATCTATTTTAGCACCCCTTGCATTAATTTCCCTATAGGTTACTAGTTATGGGCCCCTAAGACCCCTTTTTGTGCATCCCAAGGCATATTGTAGCCTTAAACCTGATCAAAACCCATAAGCAACCATCAATCTTGGTAACCCACCTTTTGAATTGGAAAATCAAGCCTTGTGGGACAAAGACGCCATTTCTGGCATCTTAGTCCCACCTAGTGGGACCAAGATGCCATTGGTAGTGTCTTAGTTCTAGGGGCCTTATTTTCAGGAATTAAGAGTGGGAAATTAAAATATTTAAATTTATTTGATCTCTTGTTGGCCTTTAGGATCTAATACCTAAGTTATTAGGTAGGAATATTTATAAAAGTAAGATTCATACCCCATTTTTCATAATAAGCAAGTAAGAATTCCATAAGTTAATAGATGTTGACATAAGTTGACAAAGTTGAAGGAAGTTTCAGAGATTTGGATCAACCTTCTATTGTGTTTTTGCAGGTTTTTCAAGTTTATTTCCAAGCCACGATTTAGCATTTCCAAGGATTAGTAATGGATTCATATTATGGATCATGAGAGATTCTAGGTTGGAGATGCAATTATCCATTTATCCAAGCCTAAATAATTGTTTCTTGATTGATTCCATCTTCCATTATTACTCCAATTTCTTCCTAAGAAAGCTACATTCCATGTTTGTGACTTGTTAGGGTGATGAGAGATATCCTTTATAGGTCATTTATTTTTGCATCTTAGGAATCTTATTCTAACACAATTGAATAGGGTTTCTCCATGTTCACTCTTCCATAATCTTAGACACATTTAAGATTATGGCACACACACATTTCCATT
>VDFB02044293.1:0-10659 GCA_007258455.2 Sequoia sempervirens | reverse complement strand
CTAGTGTCTCCTTGTTCATTTTTTCTGGCATCTCCTCATTTTTCATTTCTTGATGGAGAGCTTCTGAAAGATGTGCAAGATGTTCTTCAATCTCAACAATCAATGTTGAGATAAAATGGAAGCACTGCTCTTACAAATAAGGTGCTAAATCATTTATCCTTGAAGGAGATTTATGTGCATGAAGAAAACTGAGGAGGTCTTCCAAAATATTCTTGGACCCCTCATCTATGGTATCTTTTATTTAACTAGCCTCAGTTCCAAAATAAGCGTTAAGGCGACCAAACCAGTCTTCATCGTTTTTCATCATAAATCTAAAACTCAACCCAGGTAAATTGACACTTTTTTAGGTCCCCTCTCCTGATAAGCCAACCCTCACTAGTAATTAATTTGTGCAAATGGGTTTCAACATCTTTGTAACTTGTCAGAGATGTAACTTCAAGGCATTTACCAACCTTAACTCTCTCACATAGATCTGCAAATCCATCAACTATTATTTGTTTCATCCTACTAACAAACAGGCTTTCAAAAAGTTCATCCCACAGACTCTTTGAGTGCTTCAAAACAATCTCACACACACATTGTCATGGAAACTCAACATTTGAACCAAAAACCATTTTTAGCCACTCTAAGCTCCCTTCAAATACATCCAAACTATCTAATGTTTCTCTGATCAATGTCTCATTCTCTGCAAGTTCCTTGCCACCTTTCACAAGATTGAAAGAAAATACTTTCCCCCAAGCCTATCTATATAGAGAATATCATCTGCACATGTCTTAAGCTATGCTAAGCAAGACTTTGATATAAATTTGCTTAGCAAAATCATCATGGTAGCTTGTAGCTTCTCTCTATGAGATTTCCACAATTGCACCTCATTGTATGGGTTTGGAATCCCACCAAACAACTATTATCCAGGTGGCACTGCCAACACAGTCTTATAAAAAAGAGGCAAATCATTTAGAAAATCCAAGAAGTGTTCCCTAGCCTGACATAGCGTTACCTGTATGACTCTTACCACATTATAGAAAATGGAATTGACTGCTCCCACCTTATCGGTCTATCGGTTAGACGTGTCTTCATGATCTAAGTCAACACCAAAAAAACCAAGGTTTTGGTCTTCTTGTGATGAAAGGATAAGAAGTAGATAAGCTTCATATTTAGTTGAACCCACTTGAGATATCCTTTGAAAACAAATTTGTGGGGCTTGATTTCACTAAAAAATGGAAAATGAAGATGCTCATAGCTCAATTGAGGACCAAATCACACCAACTGAGATGTGAGACGGGTGTTGAAAACCAATCTAACTGATCTTTTTATGGCTCTATGTGTAGCCTTGTTAAACTTGCTAGATAATTTGACCAAGAATGATTCAATAGGATTTGGTTTGTTTGTGAGGAGTTCTAGAAACAAAATAATTTTCCACTATAATCAAATTTTGCATAAGCTTTATCTAGTACAATGTGCTCCCACCTGTTATGTGGTTGGCTAAATCCTTTTCCAAAGCATTGGTTCCTTGCCCCCATTGGATTTTTAATTCTTTCCTACCTTGGTTAAGTTCTTGAGTTGTGTTAATGGAAAATTGGTTCATCAAATTTATGTGAAGGCCAAGAACTTTTCCTCTGCCTTCACCTTTCTATTATATTCTTTCATTGAATTGTTATAGGAGGTTATATTTCATTTAAGTGATTTGATCTTGTTTGTTTGATGATTGGATAATGGTCCCATAATCTTGGTAGACCAG
This sequence comes from Sequoia sempervirens, assembly GCA_007258455.2. NCBI lineage: Eukaryota > Viridiplantae > Streptophyta > Pinopsida > Cupressales > Cupressaceae > Sequoia > Sequoia sempervirens. The sequence continues at coordinate 8,921 of VDFB02044293.1, read as the reverse complement.
CATGGTGGGTTCAATATCCATATATTGATCTACCAAAAAGGTCTCTATTGTTAGCATGGGAATCTCCAACATGGAGCCTGATAGCAATCAGGAGCACCATTCAACCTCACTTAGACAAATTTCACAAAAAAAAGGCTTCAATCTCTCAATTCCTTCAATCCTCAAGCAATGTAGACAATATATAAAACCATTTTCAGATACCCTTTAATGACTTCTAAAACATATCCCAAATTCACCATAGGTTGTTTTGGAACAACTTGCAAATTACAATTAAACCTACAAATTACATTTGCTTTAAAGTTTATAAAGCCTTTTCAATAGATCTAATTTGTGTATATCCTAAAATTATTGTAGTCCATGAGACCACATTTCTTTGAGGCATTTTGTCAAACACTTTAAGTGCCTTGTCTATGATCCCACATTTAGCATACATGTTGGTGCAAGAGCACCTAAGCTTCCATTTTCAAATTTGAAGGCCATTACATCTTAGTAGGTCATTTTAGCATTTGAGGAGGTCATTTTATGTTAATTAGGTCTTGTTAGACCACTCACTATGAATTAGGATGATTTTAGAGTCAATTGGGTAAAAGAGACAAAGTTGCAAAAAAGTTGTAAAATTGCAAACTATCAAAAGTTGTTGCAGGTCATTTTTGTCAAGTTTTGCAGAATTGCTAAATATAGTGCAACATGACAAATTTTGCATGTTTGAGGAAAATAAATGCTCCTCCATCGAATCAATAACTTGTAACTATTGGTAAACATAGAGCAGCTTGTTAGTTCTCAAAAATGCTGGTTGAAAAACCACAAGAGGTTGCCAAGCTCTTGGTATGTTTTAGGCTAACAAACAAGGCCAAATGATGTACTTGAACCTTCTTCTCTTTAGGCTCTGCCAAACCTAGGTGGGTGTACCTATGCAAATGGAGCAGACTTAGACCATTTTTTTCCTACTTGAACAATCTATCCACAATGGCAATTGAGAGTGGAGAGATGTAATCCTAATTTGGTATAAATTGTATAAGCAATATCAAGGTGAAATTTAATATGTTCAATTAACGAATGTGAGGTTTTGAAACCAAATTTGATAAAACTAAATGATGAAATGCATAAGACCAGTGCCTTGTTGGGTAAATGGAGTCAAATGAATATCTAGAATGTATAACTTATATTGGTTGTAACTCAAACTTTTTGGAATAATTATGTTGGTTTATATCTTGTATAAATGTGTTGGAAAGTGATTGACAAACTCTACTTATGGATCCAAATGACCCGACCAGGTTACTTATGATTTATCAAAAGGATTTTAATCTTTAATTGAAAGAACCAATTGGATAGATCATCAAAAACAACATATAATATCAAATTGGAGACAAAATGGCAATCCTAATTATATGGTTCTTCTTATTGATCCAAATAACACTTCCATATTACTGTGATTGACTAAAAGGATTTTAATTCTTTTGGAGAAACCGATTAATCATATCACACAAGAACAAAAAAAATGAATTGATAAATTGAATATATACTTGATATACCAATTTAAATAATAAGGAAATATTAAGCTGGAGACAACCAGATAATTGAATATTTTCAACAAACAATTGATAGGTCAATATAAAGCCACAGAATCAAAGATCTTTCATTGATTTCCTAAAAATTATATCTGCAACATAGTCTTTTGAAATGAAAACATTATGGAAGATTTATGCTGTCTATCTATCGCTATTCGCCTACTATCTTCTCCTATATCCTTCTTTTGGTCTTGGTCTCTCTAATATACACGAGAGGCAACAAGCTTTAGACCAAAAGACACGACTCTTGATAACAAAACATGATTTGAACTTAATTTAAGAAACTAACACAATCATAAACATGTGTACCAATTTGTTAATCTTCGAGTAAAAGCCCATGGTCATCTAAGACCTGTTCAAAGATTTTACTGTATGATAGGGTCCACATCATTACCACTGGTCGATTCTGACTGATGCTTAGTTGTACTTGGATTATCCACTACTTGATTTATAAACAAATTGAAAGTTGAGAGGTGATCAATGTACCCCTGTTCTGCATGAGTGTCGGCATTGGATATGACCTCCTTCATATGATACTCTATGTACATGAATTTCTCAAATTTTTATGAGTATTCTGCAAGACCATATGCTCATCGTTGATCTCTTGCAATGTAATTGTTAGAAAGTCTGTAAATTTTGCTTTCCAATCATCCCTTTCTCGAAGATTCCCTGTATCATCATGGAGTGTAGGAACCAAATTAAAACAATCGAGGTATTCTTTGAGTCTTTGTTGATATTGGTTATGGGATCTCACCAAGTCATTATATCTTTGCAGTGTTTGGTCTTTTAGGATTTGTTTACCTAGAAGTTCCTTCTTTTTATCAACCATTCTTCCTTGTAACCAGACATTCTCCTCTAGTACTGATTGTATTTGCTTAAATACACCCCAATAATCATCAGCTTGCTTTATCAACTTAATGAACCTCTCTTTGATTATCTCAGACACAATATTGTACTTAATGATTTTCACCTCCTTTTCTGGTGTTTTAGACTTTTCTATGGCTTTCAAATGGGATTTTTTCCAATAGGCTGCATCAGCTAATGCATCTAACACTCTCTTATCCTTTTTGAGCCATGGAGCATACAATTCCGGAGTAGAAGAGGAAGATGACTTCTCCATTTGATGTGATAATTTATTTTTCAATTTGTCATTCTCTTTGACCAATTTTTCAATTTGTGCTCTAGTGAATTTTGCCACATTGACATTCAACTCTGTAGTTTCTAAGGGATTAGTGTCCCCAACTCTTTGGACCAAAAGGTGTCCAAATACTTGATTAGGATTTTCAATCACTATCAACCTCTTCTCATGAGGGTATAGTGATGAAATAAGCAAGGCATCCTCATCTGGATTGTATCCAGACCCTGAATATATCTTATCACTAGCTTCCTCTAATAAGTTCATTGTTGTATTCCCTATTTTTCTAAAACTGTTGAACATAATTGCTGAGCTCATGTCCCATCCTGGTAGAAGTAGTACCCCAACCTCTTGAAGTAATTCTCCACCTCTTTTAGGAGTGATGGATTGCATTTCCCTATCAAATTCCTTTTTCAATTCTTCTAAGGCATCAACTTCCTTTTCAAGAGTAATGTCTTGCTCCTTTTGTCTTATTTTCTTCCCCTTATACTCGTAGACAAATGATTTGAACTCAGGAGTTTTAACAAAATCATTATCAAAAATGAATTCATGACCAACCTTGACCCTAATGTCATCAGATAACTCATCTGATGTTTCAAATTTTACAAGTTCCTAAGGGGACTTATATTGTGTAATCATAGGGGCCTTTATTTGTTCCCAAGGGGGTTCATATTGTGTAATCACAAGGGCCTTTATTTGTTCCACTGGTTGCTCCTCTCCATCACTCTCCTCATCACTTCCTTCCTCTTCACTATTGTTAGTGGATAAACATACATCAAGGGTGGGTTGTGGGGGTATGTGATCCAAAGGCTCCACATCCTCATCATGCATTCCTTTTTAACTCGTATGAGATGTATCAAAAATGTATGAGGGAACATCTTTTACTATTTCATTCATATGAGCAATAAGCTGCTCAATCCTAGCTAAGGGATCTTGTATATCAGCAAATGCTTCTCTATATGATGGGACATTCTTTCTCTTCCATTCCTCTACAAGCACAACTTTATTATATGAAGCCATTCTCTCACTAGTGGAAGCTTCATCTCGGTTCCTAATCACATCATCAAGTGAAAACCAATGCTCATTCCTTGAAAAATTCTAAGTTAATCTTGCTTGATGAATAAATCCCTCTGCATCAAATTTCTTTCTTTCATACCCAAGAGGAAGGTTGTAATGAGCTAATTTAGCATCAATTTCTTCATATCCTTCAATGGCACATACTGTGAAATCTCCAAAACAAAGAGTGCTAGGAAAGAGTGATTGTTTATTATGACTCTTGAGATGTTTAATATCAGACCTTGCTAATTTCCGTACTATTTCCAAATAAGCAACTCTATTAGGAACCACTTGGGGTAGCAAATGTGGAACCCTTTCAAATCCATAAACCCTTATTACTCTACAATTGGAGAAGGCATACCAATCTTGCCAATTATGGTTCACCTTGCCTCTCGGGCTATTTTCCTTTGGTCTCAAAATTTTTTGCACCTCAGGGGATAAATTGTGATCATATGAATAGCCTAGCAACTTCATTAGTGGTTTAACAAAATATTCTTCAAAATATAAATAGTGAGACCTCTCACATTGACTATCCCATAGTGCAGTCCACATCTGTACAGGTTTAAAGTTTCCATCTTTATCTGTGTCTTTGATTCTTAATTCTTTACCCCACACATTTCTAGCATGTCCCTCATATAAAATTAAATGCATTAACAAGGAATACTATTTGAAATATATGCAATCACTATTTTTTTTTGTTTCTTTCAAGCCCTTGATTTAGGGAATTCACCAAATAGTTTGCATAGTCGAATGACCTAGCATCTTTCCTTTGTATATTAACTACTAGAACCATCAGTGCAATAGACATAAGTGGTGGAACCTCAATTCCCAAGACTTGACCAGCTGAGTAGTAGGTATATTGGAAATATTCTTCAAACAAATCTATATGAAATGGAGGGTTTTCATTGCTTGAAATTTTTTTGAGTTGACCTTGCTCATTCTTAGGTTTGTGCAAAGCTAGCTTCCATCTCTTGTAACTAGTATCCATGCAACAATATTCTGTCAAAAAGTATCTAATGGTGAATGGAAAGTTCATGGGACCTTCTAACTAAAATACATTAGAGATCAGGTCTTGGGAGATAACAAGCATATTGGCCCCATTTGGTGATTGGATAGTTCTTTTCTTGGCATTATACCAACTGGCCAAAGCTTTCACCAATTCTACATTGATGAACACGTTTGGCACCACAAGTCTTCCTAAGTTTAGTCTCCATGGGTTATAGACTGGTTGAAATTTGAATTATTTTTTGTAGTGATACATAAAAATCTCATAGCCCCGGTGTGGCGTCCAAACATCCCCAAGACCCCTATGTTTATCTAACAATTTACTTACTTGAACACTTCTTCTAGGTCTTGGCCCTGACCCCGGACACTGATCTATCAAGTCTTGGTTTAAATTCCTCTTTTCAATTTTTTGTTTCTTTGCCTTAGGTTTTTCTACATTTTCTTCCATTGCAAACTCTAAAAAAATGAAACTTTCTAGCTAAGAGTGGAGTGTGAGAGCTCTGAGTTCTATCCTTTCTACTTCTGCCCTTAGTGTAGCCTTTCTGGTTTCTACAAATTGTATGATTAATTCATGGTGCAATTCACCTCTATGCTAGCTCATTAATATACCACCCGCTTCAGTCTTGTCATCGAGGAGAGCATTTATGTTAAATATCTCGATGATGCTTTTGATGCCACATCAGCTAGTAGTAATCATTCATCGCTATATCATTGGGACCTTGGTTCATTTTCCACCGATAAGTGTTTTTCTTTCGGTCTATCAATAAGACATCAAACAATGTTACCTCGATGCATCCCAACTTCACTAATAAGTGTTAGACTTTGATACCCCGTGATTATATTTGGCTATCACGGGAGCTTCATCATTCATTCCACCGATGCTCTAGAGCTACAACGATGGAAGGATATTACGCCGATGTAAGGATATGAATTGCCCCTATCGGGCTATTGGTGGGGTTGTGATGGGAGTTCCAACAACAGAGTATTGTTAGCCTTATGGTATCAAAGGAATTCAATGGATTTCATGAATGTGATTATTTGGGTATGCTGGTTACAAAAATGGATTCTTTACACGAACCTCAGTAATTTTTCTAGATCATGAAATTGAGTTTGGTGAGATTTTGTAAGGACTAGGAGATAAATGAATAGATGTTAATGCAAATATGTGCCAGGATTTTTTTTTTTTTAGTCCTAACATAGCTCTTTTGACATTTTTTGCCTTATACTTATTGTGTGATGCATGATCTTTATTTTTCTTTGTTATTTTGTGCATGCATGTGCCATGTGTAGGCTTAATAGTTGGTTATTGACCTCTCACATGAGCTGATATGTTGGTGATCTAGGTTTTCTAAACAAAAGTCCCCCCGATAAAGTAAATTTCCCTCAATAGAATAATATGTAATAATATTTAATTGAGGGAGTATAATATTTCTTGTAAGGATGTATGTCTATGCATTGATGGAAAATTGTATTCGCTTGAAAGTTTTTAAAGTCTTTCCACCAAATTCATTTTGTGCATATCTATTGTAGATGTCCTTAAGCTATATGAAAAAGGTGTATATACAATTTGAGATCAATTGATAAGCTGAGACATGTAATATTGATTTGATTTACATTTTACTTAAGATACAATTCTGTTGCGTTGTTGAATTTCTTAGTTCAATAATTGGGATTCTCAACGATCTTGTATACCCAAAGTGTATGTGATAGAAAGAAATTAGGTAGTCATGTCGATTAGTTTGACAATTTAAATGATCTTGAGTTCATAAGTACATAGTGATAAGTTTTGAAAAATAACATAATTTCTTGTTGCATTTATCACAGAAACAAAGGCCCCTTTTGATTGCAGTGCAGGGATGTAGAGGGTGAAGCATTGGCTACTTTGATCTTGAAATTGATGATTTTTACTAAATTGATAATGTTTGAAGTTTATTTTTCTTTCTTATATGTTGAGTCTAATTAATAAGTTTAATGTTGTGTTGCAACTTGTAGGTGAGTATGTTGATATGATAAAGGCTAGAATTGTTGATCCTCTAAAAGTTATCAGAATTGCATTAGTTGATGCAAAAAGGTAAGACTATTTATCTTTATTATAATTAGTGGAACTTGCAACTACAATATCTAATAAAAATCTACTTCCAAATATTCTTTTGATGGATGTTACATCTAATTCTGATGTACAATCACTATATCTAGTGCCTAAGTTTAGGGTTCCATAGTTGGAAAAGGAAGAGAAAATATTTGAATTTTATCCTCTGTATTATTTGAATTTTGTGAGTTTTTGATGTGCAAATTTTGAAACCTTATTTTTAGGCTACAACTCGAAATTGGAGAAGTGAAAGGTCATGAATACCAACGAGGAAGATTTTGGAGGAGCTGAAACCAATAGCGGTGGGAAAGCTATGGATTTGCAAGGGGATTAAATGGGTCAAGCCCCTATAGGAGGTCACTGCCCTTCCAAAAGGACCGTAGTTAAGGAAGGGGAAAATAGTATAATTATATGAAAATAGGAGTATTTTGTTTATATTGTCTATAAGTTGTACAGTGTCATTGAAACATTGAATGCAACCAATGAGATTTTGATTTTCCAATGAGGCTTAATGAAGTAAATTTTTAGAGTGGTTTTTTCTCCACTCATAAATACTGTGTCGTGGCTCCTCTTGATTTGTAATCTGTTTTTGTTTGTGTCTAATCAATCACATTTGTTCAAGTATTTTAGTCTTCATTTCATGGTGTTTTTAACATTTGAATATCTATGATACTCTGGAAGTTTATATCCAAAAATTTGTGAGGATTAATTAAGTTAAAATTTTGATTTGAATGACTAAATATATGACTCAAAGTAATGTGACTACCATGACTAAATAAATGATCATTGATCGCTAACATCAATCAATGACTAAAATTAATGACTAAATATATGAATAAACAAATCACTACCATGACTAAATAAAATGACCAAATTCAATTCACTCAAATCAATGACCAAATAAATGACTAAAATATTTTAGTCATAAATTTGGTGGTATTATAAATGACTACAAATAAACCACTAAAATAGTCACATGACTAAAATTAATGACTAAAAAAAGATTAAATAAATGACTAAATCAATGACCAAATCAATGACCAAATTAATGACTAAAATCAATGACTAAATAAATGACTAAAATTGTTTAGTCATAAATTTAGTTGTGTTATAAATGACTATAAATAAACCACTAATAGTCATGTGACTAAAGTTAGTCATTTATATGCAATTTTAGTAGTTTATTTAGTCATATATTATTGTTTGTGTACTAGTCGAGACATTTATGAGCCAAGTTCATGTTCATAACACTACCATATAGATCAATTTATTTTTACACTATTGTCGTGACTTCTAAGTAAATTGAGATTGGGGCGCGAGGGAAATGGAGCATTTGGTGGTGCTCTGAGCATCATCATGCCGAAAGTGACTGCAGTGTGACCTCAGCCTACTATCCACAACCTGGATCGGGTAATTGATGCCATTTGCATCAGATCAACCATGCATGTCTTGATGTTCACCCTATGCACTTGAAACATCTTTTGTTTTCCTTTGTTGTGTTTTCCAATCTAGTTTTGGTACTTGAGCCAAGTAATTATAGCTATTCTAGCATAATGTAAAAAAAATTATAAATAAAATTTATCTTTTTGGTATTATCTATGTTTTCACATGACTAGTCTTTTGTTTATGTTATGCTTGGAAAATAATGAATTCTTTTATATAACATCATAATCAAGTAATTAGATGGGAAATAATCAGGTTTAACTGGCATAATACTTCATAGGCAACAAAATAGACAATTTGCATAACTTAGGAAAACCCCACCTAGGTTCGAAATGATGTAGAAAATGCTGCCCGAGGCATAACTTATGAATGAAATCTCCAACCTTTGACTCATGAATTAAATTTTTGTACATTGTACTTTGGGAAATAAAAAAAGGATTTGAATGTGACAAGAAGCCTGCCAGATAAAAGAAAAGTATAGTAGGTGGTAAAGTAGGAGGTTCGACAAACTTCACAAAACATCACTTGAGTTTGAAATGAACGAAAAAAGACCACTGAAGGTTAAGTTTAGTTTATGACTTAGGAAAATCATGAAGATAACATCCTGAATAGAGACTCAAGGAAA
>VDFB02044292.1:0-21583 GCA_007258455.2 Sequoia sempervirens | reverse complement strand
AAATCATTACAAGCATATGAGCTAAAGTATTCAACAATGGAAAATAATGCTTATGCTTTAGTTAGGTTTGTAAATAATTTTATATCATACCTAGTGGGTTCAAAAATTATTGCATGTGTGCCTCACCCAGTTGTGAAATATACTTTCATGTAGCAAGAGTATCAAGTAAGAGGTGTAAATGGGTAAATAAACTTCAATAATATGATATGGATATTCAGACTACTAAGCTTGTAAGGGGTCAATGTTTGGCCAAGTTGATGGATAATTCCAACTTGGAAGAAACAAAATTAAATGAGGTAAGTGATGGTTTTTTTGCTAAATGTGCTCTCGCTAATGATCCATGGTATAAATATATTGTCCTTTATTTAATAAGCATAAATTACCACCTTCTATGAATGATATACAAATAAGAACCCTTAAGTTATAGTCACAAAGATATGTGTTGATTCAAGGTGATCTAATGTGGAGGAATCACAAAGGATTTTTGCTCAAATTTCTAAAAATCAAGAAATCTTATGAGTGATGAGAGAGTGTCACCATAGTGTATGTGGTGGACACTTCAAGACCAAGACCATTGCACATAGAATATTGAGAGCTAGCCTTTGGTGGCCAAATTTATTCAAGGATGTTGCACAAATTATTCGAAAATGTGATATTTTCCAAAGATTTTTAGGCAAGTTAAATTTTGTTAGTGCTTTTCCTTTGTTAACTTTATCTATTGAAGCATCATTTCAGTAATTGGGAATGGGGAGTTGAATTCATTGGAGAAATACAAGAGAAATATAGCAATGGATTTATGTGGATTTTAGTAGCCATGGACTATTTCATTAAGTGGGTTGCAATGCCACATCCAATGTGGTGATATACTTTCTAATCAGCAACATCATAACCAGGTTTTGGGTCCCAAACAAAATTATTGTTGATAATGCTATGTGTTTTAGGTCAAAGGATATGCAAGATGTGTCAATTGAGTTTTTTTTTTAATATTACATTCTTCCCTTTATCATCTAAAGACTAATGAACAAGTTGAGTCCAACAACAAGATTTTGATAAAGATCATCAAAATAAAAAGAGATGAGATAACAAGCTCAAGTTTTCTCTTTGGGTTGATAGAGTTATAGTCAAAAACACTATTGGGTGTATCTCATTTTATTTAGTTTATGGATTGGAGGAAAAATTGTCTATTAGTTTGAAGCTACCTTTATATTAGCTATTACAGAATGTTGGTAATGATCAATGTGATGTAATGTTAGAAAGGGTTATAGCCTTGGCTGAGTTAGATGAACTATGAAAAGTAGCTCAGGAAAGGAGTGATTAGAATTAGTAGATTATGAATAATTTTCATGACAAGAAGATATTACCAAGATAGTACTAGGTTGGTGATTGAGTTTTGATTTGAAACTCCAATTTTGAAGATAAAGGGAAACATGGAAAATTTGACCCATGTTATGGCTTGGTTCTTATGGAATAGTTGAGAGATATGAGCTCAATGTGTATCATCTCATGGATCTTGAAGGATAATTAATGGAGTTGTTTATGCATAGACAACACTTGAAGCATTACTTTTCATAGGTGTTGTAGTTCAAGAAATTTTGATTGGCGAGTCAATGATAATTTTGTTATTTCAATTTTGTCAATAAGTAATCTTTTTTCCTTTTGGATCAATATGTTTTTTTTCCTTGGTGAATTTTGGTGGTCTATTAGAGATTCTAAGTTCTCATTGTTCCTACAAGAGGCACACTTCCCCAAATAAAGAAATTGTTGGGAGTAAAAAAAAAATTCCCTTTTGACTAAGTCCCTTTCATTTTTTGTGCCTTAGCCATTGTGCCCAAGTTTATAGCTAATCTGATAAATACTTCATGGATTAAGCTTTGTTAAAAATCCTTTGTACCATTGGATAGGGCAAGAAAAATTAAATCAAGTTTCCTTTTGAAGTTTTGAAAAATTCCTTATGGTTGAGAAGTTATTATCTTGCAGGTTTCCCCTTTCCATCCAGATCAAATCATTTTCCCCACATAATGTAGTTTAGTTTGTTTCTCTCATAAATTTCTTATTGGGTTGGAAATGTCCACAATAGGTTTTGAATGATAAAAAATTGATAAGTATAGGTCTTGTGATATTTTCAAGGCCAAAATGAACCTCCATTGTTCAATTCTTCATTTGATTCACTTGTTCTTTATCACTTTGCAAGAAATATGAACCCATCTGATTTTTTAGGTGTTTTTATGCTTCCAAATGCACATATCCTATTCAAATGGTTTTCCCCGCAAATGTCCACTTTTGATCTATTCTCCTATATGGTGAATTTTATGGATTTTCCAACAAAAAATTTAAGCATTAAAAATTTGACTAAGTATAGGTTTGTCAAAACCTTTACTCATTTAAACTTCTCTTCTGATTTTATTTTTGTAGAAAAGGTTTGCATATTTTAGCATTTACAGTCATTTCCATGTGAACCCACCTATTCCACAACTTGATGGGTTTCCCACATTTTCCACTTTCTAACCTTTCTTCCACATTGTCCACATGAGGATCATTTTCTTGTAAACGCTATCAACTTCGAAATCAAATAAGATATTTCTTGTGGGAAAATGAAGCCCATCTTTCCATATTCATCTTTTTGCAAAATTTTATCTACCATCCAAATTCCATTTTCAAGATTCTTTCATCATGTTTAGATGACTCTTCTCACAAACCAATTCCACATTATTTCTTCACATTTGTACCTAGATGATATCATGTTGGCATCATCTCATCATTCTTACATCATGTTGATGTAACTATTTTTGAAGCTTCCCAATCCATCTCATTCTTATTTAATGACATCATGTTGATGTCATCTACAAAACTTTTCATTTGAACTAGACATAATGATAAAGTGTAGATGCACTTGGTCTTTCTACCAATTCCACTTGGAGGTCATTTTTTGTCGTAACTTGATCCAAAGCCTTCCCACCCACATGAATTTTTTAAAGACCAAAGGTTTTATGTAAATGGTTTACAGGCAATTTGATGTGAACGAAATGAGTTTTTCAAAGGTGTAGTTGTAGTTGCACCTAATTTTCTTGCAAGAACCCGATAGGGGTGTTTTTCCCACCAATGCTAGATGCGAATTGATTTTTACACAACACACCTTGTGGATATTTGGTGATAATCTAGTTTTATCCAAATGATTTTGGAAGTTTCACATTGATCTAGATGACTCTTGAAATTCCAATATGCATGATTTTGAGTTGTAGATTGATCATATTGTCTTATTTTCACAACTTTGGTTAGTGATTTCTTCTTAGGTGATCTTCAATGTGATTTAGAGTCTCATCATTGATTCTTCCAACAACCAAGAATTCATGAAGAGATTCTATGATGGATATTTGGCACTTGAATTCTATATTCATAGAAAATTTCAAATGGACCTACCACCATTCCTATTGGTTGTACCTTCGTTTCCTCAACCTGCATTCATGGTATCGCTCTTTCAACCACTAGCAGTAACTAATGAGGCCATATTTTTATCTAGTGCATCCATTTTGGATGGATTTGATTCTTCACATAGATTTGATATAGGTATTGTTACCCAATTTTCACCTACGGGCTCAATCAGGCAAGGCAACCTATGTTTCAGGTGTTATGAAGGCCAAATGGAGACATTGTTGTGCATGATTAAATTATACCCCTGATGCATTTCTCAAGGAGCTCAATTAGAATGTCTACCTTAGTCAAGTTTGGCATAAAGTTCCTTTAAGGAAAAAGTTGGAAAGACCTTCCAGTTGTCTTGCCGACTAGCAAGGGTTCTATTCATTTTGAAATGTCCCAGTCGACTAGACATTTTAATTGCTGTGAGGTTTTGTATCTCCCTTCGCATGGGAAGTGTCTCCCCAACAAGAAGGGAAGCGGCATTAGTGAAAGAGGAGTGTCTTGGCAAGATGTCTCCCCGACCCAATGGTGTCTTGCTGAAGTGATAGGAGCTCGGCGAAATGAAATGATCTCGGCGTAGGGTCTCACCGACCAAGCAATGTCTCCCCGAAATGAAGTGAGCTCGGTGACCAAGCTGAGGTCTCGGCGATGAATTGAATGTCTCGCTGAAAGGTCGTGGCATGATGTCTTGCCGATAGATGATGAAGCGAGATCGCTGAAGGATTTTTGCCTTCGGCATGAGATCCTGCCGACCAAAGAGGGTCTTGGCAAAGGGTTGTGCCTTCGGAAAGAGGTCTCACCGATACATGAGTGTCTCACCGAAGGAGTTGCACTCGCTGATAGAAGGCTCGGTCAGTGTAATGTCTCACCGACCGATGGGGAGTCTCATCAAACGAAATGATTGAAGCTCGGGGAGAGCGGAATGCGCTCGGTGAAAGGTCTTGTCGAAGGGTGAAGGTCTCAACGATGAAAGAGATATCGGTATGACTCCTGTGGGCTCGCCATGAGGTCTTCCTGAAAGCAAAAATTCTTGCTGATGGTCTGGATGACAGCCACTATGGATGTCGATATGACTTTTGGGCTCGCTATGAACTCTTGCCAACGGTTTTGAGCTATGTCAATAACTGTTGAAGAGCATAATCACATCGGTGAGACACAATTAGTGTCTCACCGACATGCAATTCTGATGAAGAACCTTTGGCTGCCTGGGAATCTATGTGGCACGAGTTCGACCAATCAGAGGGAGACAAAGATGAACCATTGACAATTTGACTGATTGACCACCCCGACAAAGAAGATCAACGAAACATAGGCAACGTGGAGCTGCTCTGAGAATAAAGCGATGAATCAGTTTGATATCCAAGAGGTGTCATCGGTAAACAGAAGAACTGTGAGTCATAGTGACAACTGGGATCGCTATTGGTAGAGGGGGATTGGCATTAATGGTAATGCTCTAGGGGATTCGAGACAGTTCGACAAGGAAGTTCGAGGTTGGACACGGAGGCCATGAAATTAATACTGTGGTTGCAAAAGATCTGAAGGCTTCTCCTGAGAACGAATCTTCACCAACATGGACATGGGGATGCAATCAAATGCAGAATTAACTTCATTTGAAAATATCTAAGGACGGATCTTTTCTAAAGATTGATATTTTGTAAGCCCTAGGGGCCGACATCTTTTTGTATATAAGGCATTTTTTCCTCTTTGTAAGGAAGTTCTCTTGATGCTTTTTGAAATTTTGTGACTTTTTGCAGTCCTTTCTCAGATTAGCAAAATTTTGTAACTCATTTTGGAGCATAGTATACAGATTTTACCTTGGTCATGGTTGATGTTTCAGATTACCATCTTGTTCTTGCAAAGTGTTGTGCATTTTAGGTTCATGATCGAGTTATTTTGTGAATTTCTTCTATTCTTTTATGACTTTATCCTTTGTTTTCATGCCTTCCTTTACAAAAGTATCATTATATAAATTACAAACTGTGTTTACATAATCACATATGGATTCTAGTCTGTGAAAAATATTTTCCTCCCTTGAAAAAGTGTGTGAATCAAACCTGTTTGTGATATATTAATGCAAAGCTTACAGAATTTGATGTGTAATTTTATGTTCATTGCCAATTTTCAAGTGTAAATCAAGTATTCAATTGCTCTTATCAATTTGGTGTATCACTATAGTATTTAGTTTTATTATTATGCATTCCTTCTCCCTTTCCCTTTACAGAATCAGTAGTTTAGGTGATACCAAAGGAAGCCGACCTTCTCTGGAGGTTGACCTCTATCTACAAGTGACCCATAGCTTTAGAGGTCTTCCCATGTTACACTGAGGCGTTGAACATCAAGTTCAACAAGGGTGCAATTTCAGGTGATAACAGGTACAATATCTCATTTTATGGTTTTCCCCTATCAACTTGTCTTATGGAAAAATTCAGTAATCATTTTGATGATTAGAGAGTACAAAAAGAGCAAAGAGTTGCAGAAACATGTTTATAAGGGTATCTAGTGAAGTATCAAGTGCATATCAATTATCAAAGTGTAGGTTTTATATTGATAAATATATATTATAAACATCATTTTTAGATTCATGTCTCCATTTGTATTTATTCAAACTCAAGGAATGTTTCAATTTCGATGTATTTTATTTAGAAATTTTATTTTTTTGAGTGTAACCTCCTTTAGAGGAGCTTGATAGAGCATTACATTCATTACAATTATTGTGGTGACTTTTGTACAAGTTTGCATATGAGTTTGAGTAGTATATATCAATATATAACTAAGTAGATGAAGTTAAAATGGATGTGTGTTGATGCTATAAGAAATAGATCACTTGTAGTTTTTCATTTTTCCTCTATTGTTTCTTCTCATTCACTTTGACTTTGTGTCCCTAGAATAGGCATTGATCTCTTGTATATAACTAGTCACCCATATCATCAAAATAGATTCATAAAATCATTTTTGTTAAGTTCCTTTTAGTGATTCATGATATCATTGTTTGTAGGAAACATAGAAAACCATTATCTATAAATCACAAATCTTACCCCACCTTGCATATGTTTTCAATGTGTATTATCAACTACATAGGGATTATTGATAGCTAATTTGTTGAGTCTAATGACAAATATTTTGGGCTAATCAGATAGGTTGGGTTTTAGCTATAATTTAAATTATTATTGTTTATCTTAAGTGATTTCATACCTATGCATGTAAACCCCTAGGAATACCATCCTAAGTTTAATCTAATCTAACCCACTTTTGTTTTTTTAGCTTAGAATCCTTCACTATTTTATTGATGAACTTTTACACACATGATGGCAACCCTAGCCTTGTACGTAGAATTTTTTCTAGGAAGTGGAGCAGTTATTTTGAGACCTAACACCCTACAATAGGCCATCAAGTGGGCTTTAGAACTAGAGACTTCCATGCTAAAAAAAATCAAACTAAAACCTTCATTCCAGAGAATATTTTTCACAAAAATGTACAACAATCCAAGTGTTTTCCATCAAGACCGGACATTGAGGTGATAAATGAATTGAGAAGGAATAATTTTTGTTTAGTCACCCAGACATATATTCCTTGAGAAAGTAAAATACATTGCATTGAGGCATTTGATGATGAATCAAAATCTGAGGAACTCAAACCACAAGTCAGGAACATAAACAAGAGATGAAAAAAGAAGATCAACCAAAAGATGAAAAGGTCATCTCAAGAGGCACTCTTTCCATTCTCTTTGGTACTCTAAGGTACAACCCTTTCAAATCTATGGGGTATTATGAGGTCAAAGGATTACTAGAATAATTGGCATTGGTGCCACTCATAACTTCATTGATGAGGGATTGAAATTCAAGTGAGGCATCAAGATGGAACACATTGGAGGATATAGTGTTATAGTGGTTTATAGTTTCATCATCCAATGCAATAGGAAAATAACCTAGCTAAATCTTGATCTAGGAGTATACGATGTGAAGTATGACTTTAATGTTGTTAGTGTAATAAAAATGAATATAGTCCTAGTTATCCAGTGGTTGCACTCCTATGGAGATATCACACAAATATTTCATACCATGGAACTAAAGATTCATTAAAAGGGAAAAGAAGTGGTACTACAAGGAACAACAATAATTTTCCGAGGATTGGATAAGCTAAAAGAACAAAGAATATTTTTCCTCCTAGGAAAATTGTGTGGGTAGCTTAGTGTTTGGTGATTGTAAAAAAACCCATTAGAGGAAAGAATGCATATCATGTGGATGTACAAATGATATTACAAAATAAGATCAAATTATTTAGCAACATTCATCTAGGGAACCACCAAGCACAAAATTATTTTCCAAGGATTCAAAGTGTTCTTTCACTATGACAAAGATAATGTATCTAGGTCACATCATGAGTGAGAATGATTTGTAAATATACTGGATAATATCAAATAAATTCAAGAATGGCCTCCCTTGAGGACCTTAACACAACTACAAGGATTCTTCGGCCTTTGCAACTATTATAGGCATTTTTTAAGCCTTTCACCCAATTATCGCACCCGTAGCTGACCTAACAAAGAAGGAATATTTTGCATGCACTTAATATGCTTGACGATTATTTTATAGACTAAAAGAGGTAATGAGCTTGTGTCCTATGTTAGCAATTACATATTTCACTCTTCCTTTCACACTAGAATGTGATGCATCATGAGAAGGAATTGGATATGTGCTCATATAGAATAGGCACCCAATTTCTTTTGAAAGTCAAAAACTCATAGAGGTGGAAATATGGTTCTCCATATATTATAAGTTAATTCTAGCCATAATTCATGCATTATTCAAATTCAAGCAATACTTGGTGGGTGGTCGATTGGTGCTCAAAATTGATCGCAATAGTTTGAGATATTTTCTCAAATAAAAGGATATAAATGAGAACTACCAAAATTAAGTGAGAAAACTCCAAGCATATGATTTTTATATTGATCAAATCAAAGGGAAGAAGAATATTCTTGTTGATGTTTTGTCCAAAACTTTAAATCTATATTTCATGGCTCATATCTCCATAGATTGAAATAATGAAACCATGACAAAACATGCAAGAACACATTTGTAGCAAATGTGTTGGAAGGGAATAATTCAAACAATAGGTACACCATTTGCAAGGATATCATTCACTACAATGGAATATTCTACTTGGTGTCAAGATCAAGAATGAAGGGAAATATTTTATGAGCAATTCATAATACTCCCCTAGAAAATTGCCCTGGTTATTTCAAGACCTAAAAATAGATCAAGGAAAGGTTCACATGGACGTGACTAAAGGATAATGTCCTCACAATTATCAAAGAATACATCATTTTTAAAATAATAAAATGGATTGAATATTTCTATTAGGTATTTTACATCCCTTACCCATCTTGAAGTAGAAATGGAAAACTGTCTCAATGGATTTCATCACAAGAATTCCTAAAGTCCAAGGTAAGGATTGTATATGTGTTGTTGTGGATAGAATAAAAAATTATGCACATTTATTTACCATACCTTTAGATTTTAAGAAACCACAAGTGGTTAATCTATTATTCAAGGAAGTGATGAAACTTCATGGACTACCCAATACTATAATGAGTGATAGAGATAGTCAATTCATGAGTTTTTTTTAGCAAAAGCTCTTCCTTTTGGATGGAAGTAATCTCACACCAAACACTTTCTACCACCCATAAATGGATTCCAAAATAATATTATTTGAGAAATTATGTTTCTCACCAATAGAATACTTGGGTCAAGTGGCTCTACTTTGGGGAGCACTATTACAAAATGACCTATCACATGTCGATCAAGATAATGTCATTCATGGCCTTGTATGAGTATGAATCTCAAAGATTCATTAATCTCACTCTAGTAGATAGCAATACATTGGGAGAAAGTGGTGTGATCAAACAAATCCAAGATATTCTAAAGCCACTCGAGAATAATCACCAGCAGGATCAAAACTAACAAAATATTTATACAGACTATCATATGATCAAGATAACATTTGAGATCAAAGACATGGTTTTTGTGAGATTGTATTCATACAAGTAATCTTCCTTGAAGGAAAGTGGGTAAAAAATATTCAAACCACATTGTTATTGACCTTACCAAATTATGAGAAGGATTAGAAAAGTGGCTTATGAGTTGGGGATGTTGGAGGGAAACAAGATACATAATTTTTTCACATTTATTTCCTCAAAAAGATGATAGAAAAATATATAGAATCCTCATATGATTTGTCTCCAATTGATGAATATGAAAAAATGATTTTGATTCTCAAATAAAACATGGATGTAAGGGAGAGGAAGCTAAGAAATGGAATTTCCAAGGAGTACCTGATTTGGTGGGAAGATCTTCTGGTGGAGGATGCAATATGGGAAGGTCCATAAATATTAGAACATCCAAACCTATAATTTCTTTGGAATAAGCAATTTTATGTGGGTATACTTGTCATGTCTCATCTTTAGTCAATATAAGTTTGTATATATTAAGTATGTACTTGTGTCTTCCTTGTTTTCATCTCTTGTATGTTTTCCCATCCAAAGTATGTTTTTTCTTTCAAATTTTATCTTCCCTTATTCCTATTAGACTTTTAGACTTTCCCTTATTGGTGTTCCCATTGTTGGAATCTTGATGCCTTGTCCTATAGTTTGAGTCTTGTGATATGGTTGACCCCCAATCCCTGATATTTTTTCTTATGTTTTTGTTCCCCTCGTAACTTCCCAACACATGCCATTTTTCTAGTGTCTATTTTTGGCACCGTAAATTTTAAATGGAATATTTCTTGCCATGATCATTGCTCAAAATTGAAGTGGTGGGCACGGTGGTTGGACCAATCTATTAGTAGAGGATATAAATACCAAATACTTTATTTGGGATCATCATCTACACTTAAATAAAATTCCTTTCAAAACATATTTTGAGCACTTGTGTTCGAGCATGGGAATCCTAGGATAAAAACCCTAGTGATTTCAAAGGATGATCCCATAAAGAGCTTTTATTTGAGATCCATTGGATGTGGACTCTAGTTACATTGTATTAATATAACTTTTCACTGATGTTATGATTTTCTGTTGTACTTACTAATATTGTAAAACTATTTCAATGTAATATAATCATTGTTGTAATAAGAAAGAGATCAAGATTTACTCCTATTATTTTTATTCATATAATAATAAGATTGGGAGTTATTTATCATATTCTATTTGAAATGTAATGATATTGTTGATGAATAAACATTAATTTTAATGGATTTTCTAATATCTAAGTGAATGCTAGGGTTGATGGTGTCATTATTCAAATCCTAAGTGTTTGTAAAAGGTTCAAAATCAAATTTTCATTATTTTTTTGGCTTGATACATTATAGGAGGCTCATCCACAGGCATAATAGAAATAGAGGAGGGTTGAGATGGAGTATCCAAACATTGAGTAACTACCTCAAGAGTAGGTTAAAGTAGAGTTTAAGTTGATAGAATAGTAAACTAAGCAACTAGAGTGAAATATGGGTGGGACTGACCAATAGGATCCAATAAATTAGAAGGCATGGGACTCTCTACAATCACACCAAATAGAAGAGAAACCCCCTCAAGAACCATGAGAAAAAGAAGAGAATATATGTCATCATACAAAGAATTGTCATCCTAAGAGGAACCACCAACCAAAGATTCAAAATAATGATTAATAAAGTGATCTTCGCAAGTATTCCTCTACCATGTTGCCACACTCTTGTGTTGAGAGAGTGGAAAATTAGAATCTAATTGGTTAGAAGAAAATAATCATCTACATCTAAAGATGAGACCCTCATAGTAAAGAAACTAATTTCAAGGCATGTCTCCCATCATCAAAACAATATCCCTATGAAGAGGCTTGAAGATATCAATTTCCACCTAAAAACATAGAGTGCCCCATGAAGGAACTAGTAGATTCAACATTCAAGAAATGACCTATAGCATTTTTTATGCTGTCATAGCAAAAATCTTCCCAAAATTGGAGAGGAATATTTGAAATTACACACAACTCTAACATTAAGAGTTTCAAAGAGGGGGTGAAGAAGATAGACCAAAGCTTGAGTACTCTCCCCACATCCATAAAATGTTGTCAAGAACCAAATCCCTATATTTTGAAGATCCAAAAGATGCAATGAAGAATCCCTAGCGCAAGGGAAGAGATCAATCTTTCTCTTGAAAAGGGATTCCATGAATACAAGGCTTGGTTGTGTAAATCAAGAAAGGAAGGCTGAAAATTATTTAATTACAAATTGAGCCCCTATACAAATAAAAATATTTATTTTCAAGCACATTCTAACTACACACCACCATAGGGAAAGATTATGCATAGGATAGGGGCAATGGTTTAGCCTACAAAGGATGTTAAATACCCCCAAAAACCATAACAGAAATAAAGGAACTCTGATGACCCAAATTAGAAGTAGCACATTATGTAGTATTGACAACAAGGTTACCAAAAGAAACCCCAATCATCAAAAAAACTAGTTTTGTAACAACATTACCAATTCCAAAAGAAACACTAACTATATGAGAAATATAAAAAGGGATGTGAGTAAAGGAGAATCCACCCACATTCAATGACCAAAATAATTAGAAACACAAGACCTAAAAGTCACACCTCCAAACATAATAAAGACATTAACATTCACATGAGAGTAGGACCCCTGCAAAAACTCAATGGAATATGTTAGACCAAGTTGTCTCTAATAGTCATACCAATATGAAAAAGCATATTGTGTGTAGTTTATCCATGATAGTCACCCCCAAGTCCCTGACACGAACTTGGATTAGGAGATACAAAGTAGGGATAAGCAATAAATAGTCATTTTAAATAGTGAAGGAGAGTGGGAGAGAATAGGAGGCCATTTTTGGAACTGTTGTCACTAAAGTATGTACCCTTAATGAGTGTAGAACTCAGCTACCTTGTGAAACATGGGATCATCTTCAATATGTGGGTAAATTATGATAAATTTGAACCTCCAAAGATGGATTGTTCCCTTGATACCTCATCTAAAATGACTAAACTATTTCTTTTGTTAAGGAAAAGGGGTGAAAAAGATATAAAATGAAACTATTGTCCTATGGAGGTGATGCACCAAAATGTATAATACATGTACCAGTTGGTTTTACTCACATTTTTTTATCAATAAAAGGTTTTTCACAACTCAATTTTGAAAATCTCACACATCAATATTTCATAAGAAGGTTAAATCTCATCTTTACTTTAGGAAAACTAAGTGTTTTCACAACTACAAACTGTTAAAAGTAATAACACAACCTATTACCTATATGATTTTTATTTGTTTCTACATAATGATGCTTTCAAATGAGACATAATTCAAGGATTTCTATGAAATAATCATAAAAAATTACATCAAATTATTTACAACACATAACACATGAAATTTTGAGAAGGCCAAACTCAAATTTAATTGGAAATAGGAGTTTCTTGTTATACATATGATGCAACAAATAAAAAAAATCCATCCACAAACTCATACAAGACACAAGGATGAACAAAGGAAAAACATTTAATTAGAATATGAGAACCTCTTACATTCACTTTACAAATTTATTCAATAAATTATGGATTCAAATCTGCACAACATGCTCTTCGTGTAGCTTCCTTTTGCTACCCAAAACTCTTCTTGTAGATTATTCTTCCTTCTGCTCAAACCTCTATGCCACTCCAATATTTTTCTGCAACTTTTCTTAAACTCCATGTTGATCCACTTCTACCTAGCTCTTCCCTCTCCTCTATGTTGCTAGTTTTCTTGTTGTTCTATTTCATTTTAAAATTTTCATAGGATTTACCCAGCTTTCCACAAATCCCACTCAATTATCTCAACTTGATGTTTGAAATAACGCCTTGGACTTTCAATGTTAATTAGGAGAAAATTAATTATGAAATTGCAAAAGAGTGTCAAGTGTGGACCTAGGCACTGACGGGTGAAAAATTAAAGTTCTTCATTTTGCTCAAAATTTTCCCCAAAGGTGTATTGTGAATTCCTTAGGTCCCATGCAAAAGGATTTCACCCAAACCTTCAAGGATTTTAAAATTTTAAACTTTTACCAAATTGCAAGCATATAACATAAATTTTTAAATTCTCCAAAACCATAAGGAATTAAACCCTGAAACCTTCACCACATCTTCTAGAATGCATGTAAAAATGTCCCTTTCAAAGGATCACAACTAAACCTCACCAATCTTCCTAAATAATTGTTTCTATAAAGTTTCCTTTACGCTAACATTGTGATCCAACAAGAAACTAAAATTTGCACTTATGATCAAAGGAGATCTCGCAAGATGCAAAGAGACCAAAAACCACCACAACACAACAAAAATGAGACAAAATAAAAAGAAATTATATTTGGGTGATGTAAGATTTTATGTTGACCCAAATGCTCTTGCATCAACATAGTCCATGATTTGATTTAAAATTACTTGAAAATGATGTATTACATTGATTTTCTAGTCATGAAATGATTGGTTTTTGAGTTACAGTGTAATGTTTTTTGCAATAAATTTATAAAGTTACAACACTTGGACAAAAATTGCAAGAACTAACTTGGAATGAGTCTAAGTGTGCTTTTTAGTCTTCAAATTGTATCCCAAAAAGTTGGAACATGTCTCCTAAAGATAGAATGACAAGTTTCTACCTTTTGGCTGGGTCAAAATCCTCCTTTGTATCTGCAAATACTTATATAGTATCTCAAAATACCCTCCAAGTCACCCAAACTACCTCTAGATGCCTACAACTACTCCTAAATACTTGGAAAGGAGTTCTGATTGCTCATTCAACTCCCAACTGCTAGAACTTCCTTCAAACTTGTTTATAGGGCATGTGAAAAGAGGTTTGAAGTGGATAAAAACCTTAGGGGGTGTGGGAGATATTTCAAGGCCTTTTTGACATATGTTATTACCATTTAAGACTTCCTTTATCCCCACATTCTCAGTTTTCATTTATCACCTTTCCTTTGTCAACCATCTTACTATCAGTAGGTCTATTGTCATAGGAGATTATTTCATATCATAATTCATTATGTTTGTCAAAATAAGCCTAGATTTCCTTTTGTGTACCAAATGACCTCTAACTTCTTCACATTGTCTTTAGATGAAAATCATCTTGTCACAATGCATTGTGTCTTTTGTCTTAGAAACTATCATCTACCTTCTTCTTGTTTTTCTATCATTGCAACCTCAACTATACCTTTACAATGCTCATTTTTCATTGTCATGCCCCTTTGAATGCTTCGCTACTATCATCTAGGTCTACAATGTTAAAAAAAACATAAACCCTACATGAAATTATGTCACATTATCCTTTTTTGTGCTTTTCAATATCTATGATGAAGGTTTCCATGCATGAATACGGTATGCTTAACCTTCCTATTATGTCTAACCGCTTTTCAAGCTCATAGGGGTCTAGCACTTGCTTTAGCTTTATGGAACTTAATTCTCATTTCCATGACATCACTGCCTTATGACTAACATGCATGAGTTGGTTACATAAAAGAACAAAAATCCTTTTATTATCATCAATTGTTCATCCTCCTTGCTGAAAAATTTACACAAGGAACTAAGTAGATTACTACCCTCTTCAAAAAATGACACTATTGTCATAGATAATCTTGTCACTATTGCTTGTGAGCTACCCCCTAAAACACTATCATTGATTGTCCTATTTCATAAAGTGCAATAATCAATTTATCACTTTCATATTTGATGATTGTGATTTCTCTTTTGATTCATCTAGTATCATTTGAAGACTATTGTCACTGATCATTCATGATAGGTATCTTTTGAGTGGATTATCATACTTTTTTCTTATCCTCTACTTTACTAGACCTTCTACTATGGATAGACTTGTAGCATTATTAACATGATATACTCTTGATTATCTTGTTCAATACTTAGCTTGTGCAACTCCTATATCTTTGTCATTTCACTATTACCTTGGCATGCAAGCATGATAGACTGAGTTTGTGCACTTATGACTATTCTTACTACTGTACGCTGCCCTTCACCACTACTATGCATCTTTATTATACCTCTATCAATTCATACATCTATCATACATTTATGCTTCTTATGTTTCTCAATGTCTAATATCTTTTACCTCTTCTCACTGTAGACTATGAATTTCCTTGAATTATTATGAAATATTGCGATACTTCTATCATATCCAATAAAATATTTTTTTTTTAATGTTTCTCTCTCTGAATATCACTATGAATACCATAACCTTCTATGTCACTTGTATACCTTTTGAGCTCCTTTATATATTGCATAGCATCATAAGGAATATCATTCATTTGTATTGTGGTCATTCTTTTCAAGGGTCAATAAAGTGTTCTCACATATGAATTCCCTCTAAAATTTAGCTCTTATTTCTCTTTTAATATTCATGGCCCTTACTCACCGTAGATAACTATTTGTCATCTCCTTCAAAGGACTATCATTGTAGATCATTGTGTGTTATCTTTTTGCTTCAAAACTTTGAGATTTCCCTGTCCTTTAAGGCTCTACAACCTTCTCATTGTCTTATGACTTGCCACTTTCCTTATTCTCCATATGCATGTTTGGTCTCATAAAATTTCATTGATCATGGATTTTTCAAGGTATATATTGTCCACTTGATCATGTCTTCATTATCTTTGTGTTTTCTTTCAAAGCCTATCACATACATGAGTGCTAACTATTTCTTATATTATTTCAATGGTTCCTTATTAGGCAGTATCAACAAAACTTTTCCTTTATTGTTCACCAATCTCTACTTAGTGATTTTGAATAGAAACAACAAAATACAAGACCCTCTCAACTCTATCTAAACAATTATATCTATAGATATATATCCTTTCACTAAACCTTGCAACACCATCCTCGTCACTTTCTTAGTTATTCTACCCTCTTCCTTTTCTTACACATGCTTCTTTTCATCTTAGAACTTGTAAACTTTGACATTATCATGTTCTACATCAATACTCTTCCATATACAGTTAATCCCAAAACCTTTGTCCTTTGTTATATAACTATCCTTCTACTTTTCACATGACTGCATATGTACACTGTCACACAATCCACTACCCTTTACACTGTCATATAGTTCACTACCCTTTACATTTAATGTTAATCTTTGAAAACATTGTCATGCATTCTAGAGCCATGGTTTGATTGTTTTTCCCTTTTAAACATTGCTATGGTTGGTAGATCTCATAGCTTCTACTATCTTAACACAAGCTACTTGTCTTATGGAATGACTATGTCTCTTCATATAGAGAACACAACCCTCTTTTATATCATGATTATTGATTTTCACCTCAGAACCTGCATTTTTTGGAGACCACTACTCTTTAGTTAGATATTTTCTTATATATAGGACTGTAATTATCCTTTGTCATCTACAGTGCACTATCTTCTTGAGTTGATGCACCTATCTTTGTATCTTTCATAGTGGAGAGACTTTTTAAAAGTTCTTTATTCACTACACAAACCTTAAAAGTTCTTCATGTATTATATTGATGAGAACCTTTGTCCTTGGTGTTTTATGGTGGAGTGTACACTAGCCTTATAACTCTTAGGTCTTTGATCTCATAATTCTTTGATCTCATGACTAGCCCAACCCTCTCATTCATGGCATATTGTGCATAGGTCTATATATCACCTTTTTTTTGGTATAATATCCTCTATAGGACTATCATTCAAGATTAGATTTCTCATCTATATATAGGACAAAGGACATCTTCATTAAATTCATTAAATTCTTTCATAGTATCCTTTGATCCTTATCAATATACTATCTAATTCCAACTAGTAAAGAGAAATATAAACAAACATCATGGCCAAAGCTAATGCACGTCCCCATTGGAAACTCTATCAAAGTACCTCTTTACCCCATGCTCACTTATGCCACCTCTTTCTAGACCCTTAATTTCATACCAATATTCTTTACTTTTATTTTCTCTCAAGGGATCAAAATCATAACCAATAGTTACACATGAAGTGCTATTAGGTACATATTGCATGATTTGGTGCCATGGTTGACTAAAACTATCCTTAACCTTTGTTAGAAATTATGTTTTGTATACATATTAGGGTGTCTAAAAATTTTTATGCTCATATGTCCCTCACAAACTTGTTCTTCTTAAGGTTAGAACATACACAATCCCTACCATTGTGGACTCAAACCATTTCCTTTTTCTCTCAACATTTTCATGTATTAGACACTGGGAAGTGTTTTCCTAACCACTATGTAATATTTCATCTCACTTTCATGCCCATTTTTCTTCATTGATCTTCTTGTCATGTGAAATTTATAGGTGTGTTGTGTTCATGCATGTAGAAGCTTCATATCCTTCTACCTACTATTCAAAAATTTGTCTTATTTGCTTGAGACCTTCCTAGGGTCTATCATTGTCTTGTAGGATGTCATGAATGGATTCTCATTCATTGAGTTGTTCCTATTGGAAACCTTTGTTTTCATTTATGTCAATAGAGCATTATTGCATTGATGTCAACCCCTGAGGAAGCAAGTGTGTTCAAGTGTGTTGGTTGCATTATGTTTTTATTAGTATTGTCACTAGTGTCAACCTCTAATGTAGCAATGATGAGTAAGTGCTTGTGTATATCAACCTCTTGTGTGGTTGACATGTTGAGAAGGTGTTGTAGATGTTGAGATGGTGTTTGTGGTGTTTGGTTTCCAAGTGCTTTCGAGAAAATTTGAATACAAGAAAGTTCAGTATGATAGAGTGGTATTTAGTGGCTTGCTCCACATTTCTTCATCGTTTAATATGTGCCCATGTAGTTTGGACTTGATGATCAGAGGTTTTCAAAGGTGTTATATCCAAATTTTTAGGTTCCAGATCATTCTACAATGGAAGATGTGTTTGCAATATGTATGTCTAGTGAAACAAGGTGTCTGGGAGAAATGAGATTGGTCTACATTTCTCCGTAGTGAAGTTTTTGGTGTTGTAGATTTGGAAACGTGCTTATAATGTTTGTATCTACCCTCCCTTGAATTTTTAGGTGTTGAGTTATTCTACAAGAATGTTTGATGTGTTGGATGTTTGTGCCAGTATGTTTGGTTGCACAAAATGAAGGTGTTCTTGAGTTTCAGGTGGTTGCAGTAGTTGTGTAGAATATTATGATGATGCTAGAATATTTTGAGATGGATCAATATCATGGACTATTTTTGTGTGGTACGCAAGATTTTTCTAGACCTTAAGAAGTGTGTTTGAATTTGATTGCTAGTGTTAGTACTAGTTTGGATGACCTGGAATGCTAGCGCTAATTATGGAGGTAATTGTTGATTGAGGAAGTTTAAAGAAGTGTTTTGGTGTAGATTTGTGTCTCAATTAAGTAGTGGTGTAGTTTGGCTTCACTTCTTTATATTATGGAAGTGTTAGGTGCTAACCTATTTGGTGATACACGATTAAGGTGTATACATTTCATTAAGGCCAACCTAATTAAGATTTTTTTAGGTCACTGAGGGTATAAATGCAAGGTGAATTGTTCTATGGATGTAAAGTGAAGTGCGTGTGGTGAAAAATATGTTAAAGTGATCAAGTTTGTTGATCTGAGTGTGAGCCTTAATGTTTATGGCTTCCTAATGTAGTGAGCAAAAGGTGTACATTTCAGTCTATTTGATGAGTTGTTAGTGCTTCAGTGGAAATGTACCTTCAGCAAATGAGAGATGCATTGTTAGCTGTTCAAATTGGTAGTGAGCCACCCCTTCTTCTTTCTTCTAGACAGTGAATCATTTGGCAGTGAGCCTTTCTTTATCTTTTTGGGCAGCAAGCCTTATCGTATTCAATGTTGCAATCCATATATTAGTGAGATAATCCTCACCATGGTTTTTCCCTTCTTGAGTTTTCCACATAAATATGGTGTTATTATGTGTTTGATGTGTTTTCATTACTACATTGCATGTTCACATTCTATTAATATATGTTAAGGGTTTAAGAACTAGTGCAGATTTGAATGTTAATGAGGGTTTTTTATGTTTTAAAAGTATACATGATTCAACCCCCCTCTCAGTTGTCTTATGCATCTAACAATTGGTATAAAAATTTTGGTTCCCAAGAAGAAGCTTAAATATTTGAGGTAGATCCAGATGGTGCACAAGAAAGGTTTCAAAGCTCCCTTGTTCGATGGAACAAATTTTACCTATTGGAAAGCCAAGATGGAGTCTTTCTTAGTCTCCCTTGGATTTGGTGTTAGGTATTCTGTTGAAAGAGGTTATACCATTCCTAAGACATCCAAATTTGGACACTTAATTTATCCAAATTTATCACTAAACATCCTTCTTATTTAGTTAATTTAAATAATATTACTATTATTTAATTAATATCTTTAATTCTAGTAATCCTTAAGGTATTTAATTAATAATTAAATACCTTACCCTCCTTAATCCTCTTTTCATCAAATAAATTAAATAAATATTACATTTATTTAATTCCTCACATGTCATTGTCATCTAATCCTAATCCATCTCCTAATTTCTTCATTAGGGATGTGCACATGCCTAATCCTTGATTAGGATGTGTCACATCCTCCAACTTTTGCAAGTTGGCTTCTAATCCTCATTTATCTTCTAATTACTGATTAATTAAGCCTAATCATTCTCCAAGGAATTTTTAATTCCTTTTTATTTTCCTAGATTCCCTCCTTTATATGTGAATTTTTAATTCACATTCCATTCCTTCCAAGGCTTCTAGAACCTTGGACTTGTCACAATCACCACATGTGACCAACCTTGGACTTGTCACAATCTTCACATGTGACCAAGTCCCACCTTTTTGGAGCCCACCTTTTACCCTCTAGATTCTTCCAATCATTGTGAATTTAAAATTCACTTTTATTCACCCAAGATTCTTCCCATCTCCCAATGTACTTGCAAGGTACTTGTACTTCCTCCACCTCATGTACCCTCTTGACAACTCATCTCCACCTCATATCCTCTTGTCCACTTCACCCTCCACATGTCAAGATGTGAGGGCTTGTGGGTTCTCAACCCACCATAGCCCTTCATCTTGGCCTTGTTGGAGCAATCTTGACCCTTGAATTCTCTAGAGAATTCAAATTCTCCTATAAATACCCCCTCCTCAAGGGCATTTCCACAACACTTTAGATTGAAGCAACTACATGCTGCCCATTTGCCTACACAACACTTTAGATTTGAGCACCCTTATGCTGTTATTTTGCATTCTCAACACTTTTCACTTCCATACCTACATGCTGTCCATTTGAATCCTCAAGCATTTGCAATCAACTAATCATCTTTGCTAGTCATCTTGCCTATAGAATCTTGCATTTTAGTCATTCAATCTACCATCTAAGGAGCACACAAGCTATTCAAATCGAAGGCTAATCAAGGAGCAACCAACAACAAGGAAGGTGATATTGTCCTATTTTGTTTATCTATTTCCTTTCTTATTCTAACTCTCTTTTGGCTAATCTTGAGGTGTCCTTGGTGTTTTGTCTTTCATGTTTCTTAGTTAGATTCACACATTTAGAGTAGCATAAAATATCAAGGTATACATTTCTGCACGACGGGGACCACATACCGGGTCTTGCATTTAATCTTTCTTTGAGTTAAGAAAGCCGCTAGAAAATCCCTCAGAATCAGCAAGTATTGCCTCACAGACCGCTACGCTTCTTCACGTAATCACCAAGTCAGCTCTCATTGTAATCAAGGCAAATAGCTTCAGAATCAAGCGGCAATGGGCTTCTTTACAGAATCATGGGGTAGTCACTACGAATCGCGGCAGCCTACAGAATCCATTACGACAGCTTCACAGAGCCAGCAAATACTTTACAGAAAGCCGCGTACCTTTACAGGAAGGGCAAGTTAAGTAGCCTTTAATAAAGACAGCTTTGAGTGGTAAATGGGCGCTTACTTCGCCTTTTCTTTGCTCTAGTTTTTTGCTATAGTTACATGATAACTCTCTAACGTTGTTTTGGCGAGAATATTGCTATTTTTCACTAACGTTTTTGCAGCATATTGTGGCAAAAATTGACCAAAAGGTGAAAAAGAAGGAAGACAACTAACGTTCGTTTGCAGGGGGCATCTACATAATCAGACTTTCAAAAAATTATCTTTGCTGCTCTCAAACATAGTCTAATTAGGGGATTAAATCTCATTGTTTGCTGTGGTTGTTTACTTT
>VDFB02044291.1:0-28123 GCA_007258455.2 Sequoia sempervirens | reverse complement strand
CACTAACATTAATACAAAGACTTTAAAATATATTTATTCCCGTGCCTTGTATTCGAAAATTTTACTTTCAACTCATTAAAATATTAAATTTCTGCGAAAAAGCAAGCTGAAAGTAAATGAATTTAATTGAAATTTAGTCAGAACTTAGCCAGAATAAAAAAGACAAAAGGAGAATTGATGAATTTATCCAATCGAACTCCAAACCTCATGAAAAATCTTCTGGCTGCAAATCAGATTGAAACTTCGAGAATTTAATTAAAAATCAAATGACAAAGTGCGCCAATCTTACTGAGAAGTCGACTTTCAGCCAAAAAATTCTTCACTTCGAAAAAAATTACTTCTTCAGCAATAAAATTATTCCTTCCTCTGAGAAAATTGATCTTGCCTGCAAAAGAATTGATCGTGTCTCAATTTGTTTTAGCAACTGCATCTTTTTCTCTTGATTTCGATTTGTTTTCTCTTCTTCAATCAGGCAAGTTTCCATTCTTTTTCGAAAAAACTCCATGGCGAGCTTATCCAGGCAAATCTCTTTGATTTTCCAAAATTTGATTTTTTTGCTAGATGTTTATCTTTGATTTTCAAAATTTTAAAATTAACATTAAATGTCCAATTAAATTTGATTTTTTTAAATTTTAATTCATGTTTTAATTTAATTTTTGCTCTCATATGGATTTTCTCTTTTCTGGCGTAATTTATTTTCTTCCAATACATCTCTGGCGAATTTTTATTTTGTCCAAGGCATTTTATATTTCTGAGTATTGGAAATAAATTATTAAAATGTTAAAATATTTAATTTATTTCCAACCCGTTCGTTTTTTGACCTATGGCTATTTTAATTTCTCTTTTTTTTCTTTGGCTAAATGTTTATTTTCCAAATTTATTTCAATTTTCGTGTAGCCAAGCTGAAATTTTAGCCATCTCGTCAATAAATGTTATGCCAGATCCTCATTTTCTTCTGCCATGGCGGACTTCAAATTGTGCCGGGCACATTTTCTCATGCCGAAATCAATTTTTCTCTTGCTTGGATGTTTTCTCTAGGCAAAGTATGTGTTTGGATGTCTTCTTTAGGCAAAATTCCATAATACGTAGACAAATCTTCATCCCTTTTAACCAGGGGCGGACTTTTTGCCTCTTTGCCATGTACATTCTCCTCTGTGCACTTAGCCAACTTCATAAATTTTGTCCTAGGCATCCATACTCAGGGGAATTTTCAATCTTTTCTCCCCTTCTTATGCTAGGCGGACTTCATCAAATTCTTTCCATATCCTAGGCGGACTTCATCAAGTTCTTTCCATCTTCCATCAAGGCACGACAGACTTTCTATCCTCCTTGACATTTTCCTTTCACACTATACCCTGGTCAAGATTCCTCCCTAAAAACCGCTAGAAGGTGGAGTGGCGTAATAAATGAGCACAAAATGCCGAACTCCTCCCTTTGACCACTATAGGCAATTAATGCCCACTATCCTTCCAGAAGATTCTCGTCCAGGAATGCGTTCCCACTGTTCTTCTCTTTGACCGCAAAATCAACAAATCTGGCCAACACTACTTCAACTTCCCGAACTGAAATGGACGAAGCAAGGTCGAGTTGAAACTCGAGGATGGTGATTGTCTGCTCCTACCGAATACAAGATTTTCTCTAGACTTCAATGGCTTCCTGAGTACTCTAAATGATGCTGGAGAAAGTGGAAATGTTCTCAAAATCAACTTGGACAAACGATCTCACTTCAAAAAAGAAAGGATGCAATCTGCCCTTCAAGCCATCAAATGTCACCTCCTTAGGAGTTAGTTGTTTTGTGAACTGTTGTGACCTTTTCACACATCGCCCCATTGCAAATAGGGACCCCCTAATGTTTGCTTTATTTGGGTCTTTTGGCTTGATTTTGGTTTGTTTTCCTATTGTCTCTCTTTGTTCCATCTGTCTTTCCGAGGATGTGCTCCTCTTTGAGCTTAAACTGGAAATTTTGGCTAAGTCTGAGAAATTAGGATTTTCTTTCTTCATGCCAGTTTGAAGTTAATTCGAGTAAGCAAATTGAAGTTTGAGCTTGACACTGCGTTCGGAACACTTTGAGCTGCCTGCTTGCAAATTTTGAGTTGAATCTAACCACTTGCTATTTTTGGCAGTCCGGGCTTCGGAAGCTAATTTTAGGGTTTGCATGTGTGCTTTTTCAATGTATGTCTGGAGAACCTTTCTGGGTTTTTCGAGACTTCTCATGGTGATATAACATGCAAGATGAGATGATAACTTTCAGCAGTGCTGCCTTTGGAGGTTGTTTTTAGGGTTTGCATGTTGGAGTCTTCAACGCATGCCTGAATATTCTTTGTGGGTTTTTTAGGAGCTTCGCAGTGATGTAACATGCAAGCTGGGGTTTGGACCTTTTAGCAGTGCTGCTTTGGAGGTTGTTTTTAGGGTTTGCATGCAGGATTTTTCGATGCATGTCAGGTTATTCTTTATGGGTTATTCAAGAGCTACGCAACGAGGTAACATGCAAACAGGGTTGATCACTTTTCAGGAACTTTCTATCTTTAGCCAGTGGTCGCATTTTGACCAATTTGCTGGGTTTTTCTGGGTTTTTTGAGATCTCTCAGGCAGTGTGACATGCAAACGCACCCAGCAGCTGGTTAGTCACCTTTTCAGACACTTACTATTTTTAGCAGGATCGTTCCGACAGCTCCCCAGCACTTCAGTATCATGAACAGAGCAATATGCAACATAAAAAGGGTCTAACGGTGGTCATTTGAGGCGCATGCAAGTCAAATTAGGGTTTCCAGCTTCGAGACTCAAAATGAGGAGTAAAATGCCTGAATCTTCGAAAAACGATGTATCCCATTGCGATCAGTATCTTTCAAGGAGTCCACTCATAAAATTTGAACGCAATCCGAGTACTTGCTATTTATAGTAAGTCACCTTCAGAAACAAGCTATAAATAGCAGGTCAGCACGAAGCTCCGGTGTGAACAGGACAGACAGGTTACGAGGACCCCATGGAGCAAATTTCACGTCAAACAAAGTTGTAGAAGTTCTAAAATCAAGCAGTTACTATAAATAGCAGGTCAACACAGGTGACAGGTGTGAACACAACAGTTACATCACAAAGGTCAAGTTGAGCAAAAATCAGGTCTTGAAAATGCTAAAAATTTATGGAAATCACAGGAGCTCCATAATTTACTAAAAATAGGAAGCTAGGCAGGAGGCATAAAAAATTTTCTAAGTATCTAAAACTTGAATCCTCAGGCTCCAAATGCGCCTAGGGTTTAAGAGGTTGGTGAAAATCTTTCAAAGTCTGAAACTTGAAGCTCACCCACCAATATGCGCCCAGGCTGAGAATAGAGGAGTCAAAATTGTGCTAAGTATTTGAAAATGGAAGTAGCATACATCAAATGCGCCCAAAGGAGAAGTGGGACACAAAATTTTGCTAAGGCAATCAAAATGGAAGCTTGGCCTCCTAAATGCGCCCAAGCTTGTGAAGGTACAAGAAAAAGTTTCTAAGGATGGAAAAATAGAAGTAGAGGACCTGAAATGCGCCCAAGCCCTAAAGGGAAAAATATTCTAAGGCAGGAGGGAGATGAGTGAGAATACACCCCTCTAAATATGCCCAGGGAGGAGGAAGCTTAAGAAAATGCCTAAGGCATTGAGTATGAGAACACCAAGGGCAATATGCGCCCTAGGAAAAGAGGTGAAATACGCTCACAAGGAAGAGATGAAATTTGTCTAAGGCATGAAGAATTTGAAGAGGAAGTGAAAGTGTAACGTTCCTAAAATCACACTTACCAATTATAAACCTTAATCTCCAAACTAATTTACTAGGATAAAATTATTATAAAATTGTGCGGGAAAAGAGGAATAATTCAATTTTTACTTTCATCACTATATTTATATGGAATAACAAACATCCATGAATCAAGTGTATCAAAACAAGGTTATGCAATTATGAGATTTAGCCATATAGGCTTACAAGGCTTACACATGAATGATCATTTCATCAACACATGTAAATTCAAATACTATAATGCAAATTTAAGGAAATAACAAGATCATAAATGCACCCACAAAGAAACCATAGCACAAAGATTTCATGAGTGGAAAACCCTCGTAAGGTGAAAAACCCTCGTAGGGGTGAAAAACCACTCGTAAAAGTGCCTCATTGGCTTAATGAAATGCTTTTCTAGAAGTGTCTTACTGACTACAAAGTTTCAATAGTTACAAGATGTCTCACGGACATTCACACTATCTCATAGACATGATCATTCATTACATATTTCTATATCACAAAGAACATATTGTAGTTCTTTTATGAGTTACACAAATCTACAAGTAACAATTTCAAGTTTTCCCAATGCATCATCCTTGCATAGAAAATTAAGGTAACACCCACACTATCATGAGTCGCTCCTAAGCAATTGCAAATAAGACAATTCTACTTCCCATGACCTCTCAAATATTACACAAGTACATTTACAAACATAACCAATTACATAGAGCTTCATGAAAATAGTCCTAGTCCTGTTAGAATGCACACACGCCTATGCAATTATAACCAGAATGTTTACTTATAAACTAAATGATTCAAAGGGTTTTATCAATAAGAAAATAATGCTATAAAAGAGTTAAGAAGGTATAGCTCATGTATGTATGAGAATACCTATAGAAGCTAGAGAATAGAAGAGTATTCGCTCTTATAAGTACACATAGTCCCTGCACATAGTTACTTATTCCTTTCAACCCACATATCAGAAGTATAATTAATATCTTCAACTATGTATTACTTCTTTTTCTAGTTGTGTTATTTATTAGAACAAGTTTAGAAATAGGTGTCCATCTCTCGTAACATTTGATGAGTATTTCTTCCATTTCATGTTAGCACTAATTATAACATGTAGATACATATGTTCACATTTGCTAAGAAATAGAAAGGGAAAGATGATAAGTAACATAAGCAACAGCTGCTACCCTCCTTATTGTATTCATTATAAAAAACAAAAGATCCAACAAACAATACTACACTTATTTCATCCAATAAATCTTTTATCTAATGAATAATGCATATTTTCACATAAGTTGCATAGAATTCAACATTTACACATTCAAGCCTTCTTTTAGAGAAACACACTGTATTTCCAAGTTCTCTAATTGATTTGCATAAGTAAGGTAATTAATAAAAGATACATCTACATCTGATTCTATTTTATTTTATTTTTTTATTTTCACCATGAACTCATTATAATCATACTACTACACCCCAATGAATAAAAGCAACTAGCAACTATAAGCATATGTGCTCATTTCTACTTGCGTACAAGAACCCAATAACTCATTTCTAATTTTAACAGTTTAAACTAAAGACTACAGATTTTTAGATAATCGAAAGAAATACTTTCAAATCAGAAATATATACATATATTTTTTTTACTTTAGAAGGTAATACTTGCCCATTTACTTATTTTGCATAAGTACTTATTCAGTAGTTAAAACAGAAATATACTACTCTAAATCAGCTCTCTGTAACTATTCTTTTTAAAATTTAATTCAAGCCCTTACATATAATGTATATATTAATTTATAATTATATACAAAAACAGAAAATCATATATTTGCAACTGAAGTATTCTCATATTTATTTCCAACTATAAGCATACATTATTATATATATTTTCAGATAGTTTCATTTCCAGATAAAATAAAGTAAACATCCACAACAATATAAACATATTCCTTTAAATACCATGTTAGTAACAACTAACACCTCCGAGTAAGAGTTGGACAGCTATGCACACTCACGCAATGAGTGCTCTTCAAATTAGGAGGGAAGCTCCCTCGTTGTGCTTGACAAAAGTACTTGCAAATGGAAATAAACTAAACTAAATCCGTCTTTTGTTTCAGCTGAGGTACAAGGCTTTCTTAAAACTATATACGTTGCAGCTGAGTATTTTCTGGTTTTGCAGACTACTAACTACAACTAAACTTAATTACTTAAATTCTATCCGGTTTCCTCAAGAAACAGAGCATGAGGAAACAGAGCAAGGTTTGACTATCAGACGATAAACGAGTGTAGATTCTCAACTTGAAGGCAAGGTGGCACATCTATCAGCTCAATCTAAACACGCTTATTGGTAACAACATCACACGATAAACTTAATACGGATTCTCTACTTGAAGGCAAGGTGGCACAACTATTATCTCAATTCGAATAAGTTTATTGTTCACAACAACACACGATAAACAAGTGCAGATTCTCTACTTGAAGGCAAGATGGGCACAACTATCATCTCAATCTGAACAAGTTTATTGAATACAAAACAGATTTGATCTAACTATGGAAAGAATTCACCATTGCGATTGCATGAAACCCTATGTGGCATAACAATTTATCATAATAGTAAAGACGCATGAACAAATACCAAAAGAGCAATATTGAAGGCAAGGTAGGCACAGCATATATTTCTCTCTCGTGCAAAAGTTATTTACAAATGAGCAAAAGCTCTTATTATATAGACATCGAAAGGTGTAGGGAACCCTAAAATCACCTCGAGTCAACTATAGTCTTGCAATGCATTCAAGATTTATTACTAAACCCTAATGAAATAAACTATACAGTTAACTGGAAAGCTACCATCAGTTAACCGATACATTTAACCTAAATGGACCATGTGCAAGCATGCACGTCCTTATTTAAAGCAAAGTTAACTGGACACTACCTTCAGTTAACTGGAAACCCTAACCCTAACTCTTGTGATGATAATTCCAAGGATGAGATAAGCATGTGTGAAGTCAACAAGTGAACTCAAGACTGAAAGTCGAGTTAACTGCTGCTCATGACTCAACCCTTGAAATTAACTGCAGGTTCCAACTGGCAGATCACTCCATGTCATCTCGGTCTAACACTTCGACCAAGAACTCATCAATCTCTTTGTCTTCAGGCACTTTGATGCTATCCAAAAGAATAGTCTGCTTCTTCAGTTCTCTGCCACTTTCTTTAACCATATGCATGCCATCTTTAACCTCTTCAGTCACCTTTTTGAAACTAGCTGAAATAACTGAGATATTCTCCAACTTAGGCGCCATAGGATCTCCTTCCAGGTTATCACGAATCAACTTCTCGAATTCATCTTGCACTTTGTCCAATTCAACATACGTGCCATCTTCAAGAAGATAATGACACAGAATCTGAACAACAAAACCACTGACAAGTGCAAGTACTCCAATCACATCATCTTTCAATGAGAACAACTTGGCAGAGATCTTTTCGCATGTCTCCATTTTGAAAAGGTGCTGCTCTCTCCAAGTAAAAACCTTCTCCTGATCTTCATCAATCTCCAAGGCATCGTATGCAACAGATAACTGAGATATAAGAACACGATCCTTGGCTAAGCTCTCTGCAACTGAAATCTCGAGCAACTGGACACCTTGACGAAGCTTATGTACATCACTCCTCAACTGATATAAATCTGCAAGAAGATGTCGACCTATAGCGACCAAACTTTCAATCCAGTTGTCCAAAAGTCTACCATGACTGACTAACTGATCAAGCTTTCGTTATTCTGTTGGTGTATTCTGAGGAAGCACAGGTGTTCTATTCGAATTTCCATGAACAAGATCAGAAATATATTGACGAAGTTGACCAATTTCAGCCTTAAGCAATGCCTTATCCTCTCCATCCTTCGTGATGCGTTCTTCAAGATTATTGGTAACAATCTTAAGAAGAGTCACATCTGTCTCTCGTGTAGTCCTGCCTAGATTTGCCTTAGTGAAAGTAAAGTCACCAACTTCGACTTCATCTAAGCTCTTACCCTCTGGAGGAACAACAACCTCTATAACAATCTCTGATTCTGGAGTCTTCTCAATGTGCACCTGTTTCTTGATTTTCTTGTTCGACCTTTTCTGATAAGGCTCACCGAACTTTGACAAATCAAGGTTGTATGAAGGTTCACGCCTCTGTCTTCCCAATGACTTCTCGAGCCAACAAGACTGAACAATATCATCAATCCGAGGAGAGACTGTCCCCGATGTATCCACCTGTGGTGGTTCAGTTGTCTCTGATCCAACTCAAATTGGTATCTCAGGCTTTGAATCTATGTCAATAGGTTGTACATGTGGCGAACTAGGAGGTGAAACATGAAATTCAGCCTGAATGACTCTCTACTGGAACTTCAGGAACATTCTCAACTTGTTTTTGCTTCCTCTTTCCAGTAGCTCTCTTCTCTGTGTTTCCACTAAGTCTAACACCTTCAGGAGGAATCACAATAGTCTTGACCCGAGGTCTTGACCTAGAAGTAGAAGGCAATGAAGCAAACTTCTCTGGCGGCTCTGTCACAGGAATTGACTTACGCTTCTGCTTACTCTCCAAGAACTGCCTACTGATCTTGATAACCGATTTAGAAACCTCCTCAATACAAGTATTCTCCTTAGCATACCAATCTAGTGAACAAAGTGGCTGCCGAGCAATTTGATCTCTTTCAAATGAATTGAGAAGAACTTCTCCATCATCATCTGATAGACCATCAACATCTTCTGATAGATAATCAGAGAGCTGACCAATAGTGAGTCTACAATAGTGACGACAACGAACCTCGAACTCATCTTCACAATTTGCCCAGAAATCCTCAAGTGTTGGCTTATGTGCAATCCCTCGCTCTAACTTGTTTGCATAATGACCCAAAGGATCATAAGAATGCCTCTCGGTATGAGTTTTGAGCTTGAATCTTTCTAACTCGGTTGACATGAGCTTGGCATCTGTTGCTGCATTGCATGTGAAAATCCCCAATGCAAATGGAAAAGTCGCAGCAGTCTTATGACGATTATGAAGAAAGAAATGAACATGCTGCATCTGCCTGAGAAACTCCATGAAGATAATCTTATCTGAAGGATACCTTGGCAACATCAGGGGCTCTCCAACATATCCATAAACCCGGATGTATGTGAAAGTAGGGAATTGGATAAACCAATCCGCCCAAGTCTCCATCGCTGATTTTGCCTCGGCAGAAATACGAATGTGCATTTCGCTGTCAAGATCTCTAACTGTCCTCATAGAAAAGTGATCATTCACTGCTCGGAAGTTCTGTTCAGACTGAGAGAACTCCAACTGAGGATAATACTCGTGAATACGCTGAACACCGAGAGTGCCATTAGTCTTTAGAAACTTGTAGCTGCCTTGGAATGCGACTAAGTAGACCAAGTATGATATCATGTGAAACTCATGAAACTTGAGAAAATTAGTAATCTGCTGATGTAAGCAATCACTAATCAACATAGCCCAGTCAAAACGTTCTGTGCCATCAAGAATCCTGGAAATAAGGTAAAACATCCATGATCGGAAAGTACTAGCATCCTCTTGGCCTGTAACTCGGTTGAGCAAAGTTATCAAAACAGCAACCTCGTCTTTGAATTCACCACGGCCAACCTTTTTAGGCATGTTAGTCTTCTGAACCTTCAGCCATTTCTGAGCTACCTTCCTCTGTGAACGCTGCTGATCTCCATCCCAAATCTTCTCACAAGCTTCAATAACCACAGTAAAGTTATCTGAATGCGAAGGAATAGCAAAACATTTCTCTATATCTTTCGGTTTGAGACTGCAAACAACTCTCCCATCAACTGATCTTATTTGTCACGAAGATGAGTCATAATGCTTGATGCAAGCAAGAACAAACTCGAGATCAAAAGTGGTAACAGGAATAAATGCTGCTGCCAACAACCCGGAACGCTCAAGATTCCTCAACGCATTGCTGCTAACACCCTCCAGACTGCTCAAATTAACCACTGGATAAACATGATTTAGGTCTGTATCTGAAGTTTTGACAAAATTATGCGTAAGGGCAGATTTTGCCTTATAATCAATGAGATTGAGCTGCATTTTGAAAATGAGAACTTTTGACTGTAAAGTCGAATATACTTGAAAAACTTTCTGGAAAAACTGAAAACCTCTGGACAAGGCTAAAAATAGCCTAAGATAGGAAAAATTTTCGAAGTTTTTCTGAAATGTGGGTTTTGTGCACAATGGAATTCTGAACAAACCCAGATGATTTGATTCTCGAAAAGATGTGATTTTGGCCCACATGCAAAGAAATTCTCAGAAAAATGCACAGAGCTTCAGAATGAAGACTACGGGGCAATTTTCTTGAAAAAATCTAAGACGTGGGTTTTGCTGCAAATACTGAAGTATGCGAACCCAGATGATCAAACTCTGAAAATATGTTGAATTTCTTTGACATGCGAAGAAAGTACCTAAGATGAGAAATAGAAGAAATAAGACAGAAGATAGAAAGTTTTGCTTGTTCTGCTTCTGAAAAATTCGCCAATCTTCTTCAGGAACTTGATAAAACCTGCATGCAAAGTGAAAATAAAGTCTAGAATCTTCTTTCTCTAAAAGTCTAGAATCTTCTTTCTCGAACAATCACGAATTCACCAATCTTCTTAGAACTTGATAAAACTTGCATTCAAAGTGAAAATAAAGTCTGGAATCTTCTTCCTCTGCACAATCTGAATTCGTTGCTACGAAGAACGCTGAATTCTGACACTTGTAGCACCTTTAGCTTGCTACTCGCTCAAGAAGAATATAAACCCGAAGCTAAAGATGATGAAATAATGGATACCAATGCTTGAGGGTTAGTAGATTTTTCATCATTGAAATTACATAAAGCATGAAATCCATGAAAAGAGATAACGGCTTTGTGATTGGACCCCAACTTAGTTAACTGAAACTCAAATAAGCTAAATAAATCACCATGCATTAGGGTTTTCCCTTTTCAATCTTCAGTTGACAAATCCATGCGGTTTTGACTTCAGTTGACCATCTTCATTGTATGCGCCACCTTGAAAATTCATTAAATTAACAATTAAGAACTAAAGCGTCCCTTTTGAGAACTCAAGTTGACAACCTTAAATGAGTTTGAATTCACCAACTTCATGCTTGTGCTTCACAATCTAAAAATAACGTCCCTTTCAAGACTTCAGTTGGCCTTCAAGAAGTGAATGCGCCACTTCTCATGCTTTAATTCTAAAAATAACGTCCCTTTTGGAACTTGAGTGGACATTCGAAGATTGATGCGCCAACTTCACATAATTCATGGTATCTAATTTAATCAAATATGGCGTCCCTTTTGGAACTTCAGTTGACAAAAGGTGAAGCGCCTACTTCACAAAATTCCACAATTTCAACCAAATTCGCCATGCATGTGAACTTAAGTTGACTTTCAAGTAGAGACTTCAGTTAACTCAACATGCAAACAAGTTAACTCGACATGCGAAATTGTTAACTGAACATGCAAACTATTAACTCGACATGCGAACTGAAAGATCACTCAACATGCCAAAATATGAACTGGAGATGACAACCCAGAAATCGTTTAGTCTAACTGCAGTCAGAACTCCAATTAGGGCGCACCATTCAACTTCATTCGAAAATTCAACTTTGACCTCTTAAGGCGAATTCCAGACTTAGCCAATTTTGATGAAAATTTAAGTTTAAACCTCTGCCAGGACCTCTGTTCATCCTCTGACCCTGGCTGACTGACTCCACCGATTGGCTGGCTGACAGGTGCATCGCAGAGCAGGATAAAAACTGATCAAAAGGTACCTTGAGACAAAATATCATAAAACTAACATCTGAAGGCTCAAAAAACCAAGCGCCCTTTTGAAAAGCTGTGCTTTTCCTCAGTGTTAGCCAAATTTTCACATCTGTATCTTGAACGAAGGGAAAAATAAATTCTTCATAACTTCTGATTTACCAACTTTCAGGACTGGATCTCAGGTTCACTGCGGAGCTGACCTCATTCTGCAAGACAGCTGCAAAGGCACACTTTCCTAGAAAACATCATTTGAGGGGTGAAAATCAAGGGCCCCTTTCTCAAAAGTTGCTCTTTTTCCACCAGACTTAACCATTTCTGGAACTGACCAAAATAACATTAAAAACTCGACTGCAAGCTGCTGAGTCATCTTCTGATCTAACGGAGATAGGCAACGGAAAGCTGAACGTAACACGGACAAATTGAATATCTGAGATCATCAAAAAGAAAGCATTAAAGGCTTGAAAAGCTCAGGCGCCTTTCTAAAAAGCTGCTCTTTTGCTTATTTCCTTGATATTCTAACTAAGATTTGACCCTATGTTTGACCTCAGGTTCAAGCACTTCAGCAACTCAAATTCACCCACTGACGGATGCATCGCGAAGCTCGAACAAATGTGAGATAAACGTCTTGGATGGCATTTAGTCAACAACCTTCATCTGACACCTCAAAAAGATGTGCGCCCTTTCCAAAAGTTGCGCTTTTTACCAGTGTTAGCCAATTCTGGCTCTCCTCTCGTTTTGCACTGTATCCTCCGTAACTCGAGCAAAACAGGTCCGTTTGACAAACTTGATAGCTCATCGCGAAGCTGACGTGATGCCGGACAGAAGCCTGTTGGAGGTAACAAACCCTAAAAACTGGATCTGAGCCCCTAAAAGATAGGGCGCCCATTTGAGAATGTGCTCCCATCTCCAGAGAAAATTTTGACGATTTTCCTTCAGATTTTCACTTTTCTCAAATTTCTTCAGTAACAGACTGACATGACACTAACACCAACTCCATATTTAAAAACCCTAAAAACGACCTTCTGACATCACTTTAACAAGATTAAGACTCAATTAAGCAAAATGCCTTAGTGAAGCAAAAATTTTGGTTTTGGGTACAACATACCACAGTGCTAAATCCGCAAAGAATCACTTACATATATATTTCCTACTGTATATACACACATACATATATATATGCATTACTTCGTATTTACATGGCTGCTCAAAGGATCCACATGCTACAAATTCCATACAAGTTTGAAGGTTTCTAAAAAAACAAATAACATTGCATTGTGCCGACGCCCCCATTCGGGGAGGCGCTGCCTGTGGAGGGTGCTGCCCCCACAGCGCAGGCCTTCCCCAATGGGGAGGGCACGGCTGGGGACAAAACCCTATCAATTTAAAGTTTTCCCTTCCCAAACAAAACAATACGCTAGTCTACAAACTCTGTAATCTGTTTTTATTAAAATATATGTATATTATATAGGTAAATATATGTATATATTTACACAGTTCGGTGTATGTATATACATATATTTAAATATATATAATTTTATCACAATCTGGAACAAGATTACAACTTACAGAATCAACAGGAATCTCCAATTTCCAACTCGGACAAATGAAAGTTAAATACGATAATATTATGTATTTATATATATATACAAACCAGTATATAAGTGGAAATATGTAATAATATAGGGTTTTGGATTAAAATCCAACCTACAGTAGTAGAATATGATTACATGCATTCTATCATATTTATATATATGTATTTATAAATATCTGTATATATAGTTTTGTATATATATATATATAAAATAGGTAAACCACAGATTTGTACAGCTGTAAATTTGAATCTTCTACAGAAAATTAGAAGCATTTAAGCACCAAACTTCCAACTACAGGAATTATGCACAAATGACTTTCAAAAAGAAATTCAATCTTTTCGCAAAACAATCAATTAATCTCATATTTAAATGTAATGGAAAAGATTCAAAAGGAACCTGGAAATTGTCTTTCGTTTAAGATTTTCTTCTGTTTCTGCTCTTCTCTCATTCTTGCTTTCCCTGGAAATCAATCTTTTGAAGAATTTTCTTTTTGTTATTTCTCCTTTTTCTATATTTCCCTTCTTCTTTCAACCAATTTTAGTCTACTGTACTCCAGAATACTTCTACCCGGTACACCATTTTCGGTTATATTTCTTGCAGAGCAAATAAAGATCAAGAAAAACTTATTATGTTGTTGTTCCGTTATTCTCATCTCCTCTTTTAAAGATTTCTTCCCAAATTTTCAGTAACCTAATCTTGAAATTCTCCAAAAAAATAAAATTCATTTTCATGCACAATATT
This sequence comes from Sequoia sempervirens, assembly GCA_007258455.2. Taxonomy (NCBI): domain Eukaryota; kingdom Viridiplantae; phylum Streptophyta; class Pinopsida; order Cupressales; family Cupressaceae; genus Sequoia; species Sequoia sempervirens. The sequence continues at coordinate 14,230 of VDFB02044291.1, read as the reverse complement.
TATTCACCGTAAATATTAAGGAAGTAACTTTTAATTGCAAATTAATTATTTGTTCAAATAAATAATAAAGAAAATCACTTTAACTGTACGTGAGATGATTTTCCACTATCAATAATAAAGAATTACCGTTTAGTTCCCAATAAAACAATTATTCTAAATATCAAAGTATTATCATTTAATTGCATAATAAAATCTTATAATAAAATTTAATAAATTCTTTTATTTTCTTAGCACCTTTATTTCACTAGTTAATTACTTTAAATAAATGAACATTCTGAAACACAAATAGTTATGCAATTAACTAAATTGTATGCTAAATGCATCTAAATGATACTAGGTGTTTGTGTGTAGATTTATTTTCACCACAAGTCGGAGTCAAAGTTTGATCAATGATTATTAAAACAATATTATTGAATTATAATTTACTTATTAAAATAGGGGTCGTGACAGAAAGCCCAACTTTCAAATGCGCCCTCAAGGTGGAGAAATTTCTAAGGCACAAACTCCAAACACAAGGTTGTAAAGGCACCCTTGAAGAGGACCCTGTGAAATGAACACACAAATCTCTAAATACGCCCATGATGAGAGAAAAATGATGAATTTCATTAGATCCTGGGACCAATTGGACCTCGAAGATCAGAACATAGGGATCAGGTAAGTGAAGAGATTTTATATCATGAAGTGTTTTGATGCTCTTCTTTTTGTTTGTTTTGCAGGATGAACGTCGAGACCAAAGCATGATGACTTGAGGTGATGGAACAAATACTCCAGGACAACATTCAGAAGAAGATGAAGTTACATGTTGAATCTCCTCTATGATATCCGTTGATGTGACGGTGACCGCACCAATCAGTAACAAAGCTATCCGGCTACTCCATTCTCTTTGATAAAAGTATTCTCAGGCGCTAAGATTGCAAGAAAGCCCGCATGCCTAACCTAAAAGGTTCCTAACACTAGAATACCCCGCTTGGTTTGATGTGAATTGTTACCAAGAGGGGACTTACACAATTGTTCAAAATACTTGCAGTTAACAGTAGATGGATGATTGGAAGGGATTTGTATAATGCGGATGATTTAACAATAAGTACACTTTCCTAAAATTAACCCAAGATGAACAGAATTGAAATGAGTGTAAGGGTAAGAAGGTTCTAGATTCTACTCTAAGACGGGATGTGGGATCAATCTCAACAGCTTCAACCAAACTCTGCTCCGCCTCACGCTGGACAACTTACACAAAGTTGGTGCAATCTTCAAGGGGATAGCAAGAAATTTTCAAGCTACAATTCGACACCAAGACAATCGGCCAAGACGACGATAACAAGATATATGAATTGCAAATCTAAAGTTAAGCTTTATGAAATGTTGTTCCAAATTGGACCTCACGACAAGTAAACTTACACAAGAAGCACTAGTGGTATGAATGAAACTTAAGTTGTCGGATTAACACCACACAAACTACAACTAATGCCCACTTGCATGAAATGAAAATTACTCTTACCTTTTAAGCTACAATTTCACGCTAATTTGATTCAAAGGGATGAAGAAACCCATAGCTATCCATTAACAAAGACAAATTTTCCACCATCAATGAAAGATCTTCTATTTATGAAAGTTTTTACACAACAATTCTTTTTACAAAGTTTATAAAGAAAATTTTCCTCCTCCAAACTATGCTAAGCTAAGCTACACAATCAATCTCTCTGCTTTAGTCTCTAGTCTCCTCTAACCTCTAGTTTCTAATTTTCTAATGAGACACAAATGAGGGGGACTCCCCCTTTTATAGATAGCCCAGTCCAATGGACGACTCAGATTACAATCAAAAGAATGGCTCAGAATGAGCCACCTCAGTCCTAACCCTAAAAACTGCCAGAATGGGGAGTGGTACAATAAATGAATCCAAGATTCCCACTCAGTCGCAAAATAGTAAAGGCAATTAATGCCCACAATCAGTCCTCTAGAAGATCATCATCTAGAAGTGCATTCCCATTCTCCTTATCTCTGGTTGCAAACTCAATGAACTTGGAAAGTACAGCCTCAACCTCCTGAACTGAAATAGGTGGAATGCAATCAAGCTGAAACTCTAACACCGTAACTAACTGTTCATGCCGTGCACAAGATTTTCTCCAAGCGACTAAGGAATCCTGCGTGCTCTGAATCAAGCTGGAGAAAGTAGAAGTGTTCTCAAAGTCATCTTGTACAAAGGTCCTCACCTCCTCAAAAAGAAAGGCACCCTCACTACCCCTCACACCATCGGGCAGAATCACCTCATCTGGATTCAAAATTGCCTAGCAAAGATTGCCTCCAAGGTATTCTGGACCCCATCAATGATATTTGTCATAGCCTTTCGAACTCTAGCTGAATCCGCCTGTGCCGCGTCAAAGAAGCCACGCCCTGTGATTACTGAAGAGTACCATCTAGAAAAGTCATATCTATCATTCTCCTGAATGACTCCTCCATCAATCAACATCTACAAAGGAACATGCCTCAAGGCCTCTAGACGCTGAATAACTTTTGTTTCCGATAGTTGTGGTAGAAGCACTTGTGCCCCATCAACGCCTTCCGCTGGGTAGCATGATGTCGGAAGTCAGCCTTTGGAAAGCACAAGCAAGGTCTTCCATGAACTTTTCTGTCTCGGCACGAACTCCTGTAACCCATTTGTCTGCTTCATGTGCCATCTTTCTCAACTCCAACAAGTTGGTAACTGACTGTCTAGATAACTCAGCTGGAAGCTCTATTGCTAGAATCTCCTGCCCACAAGGACGAGACAAGTGCGGAACGTATCCCACCAATGCCCTATGTTCTTTCTTCAATTTCTTATACTTTCCTTCCTTTTTAAATAATCTGTCCTTGAGTGCCTGATAGGAATGATCACATTCCTCAACAGTCTGTGCACCTGTGGGGCGTCCTAACTCCATAGTTGTGATCACATAATTCTCTGGCACTGCTTTGTCTCGATCACAATCAACCTGTGGCACCGCCATATGAAGGGTGCGAGAGCCATCCTCATTAGTTGATATCTTCGAAAAGTTTCGTGCTCTCTTCTTTGGTGGAGGCGCGCTGATCCTGTTCAAAAACTCTTCCATCTCAACTGCTGGATGAATCTCTTCGCTAGGGCTCCTTCTCATTCGATCTATGAGCCAATCAGGTACAACATGCTGAATAACAAATGGCTGCTGTTCTTGTGCTTCTACTTCACAGACTTGTTCAACTTCAATATCATTCTGGCGAGGCTCATCTACCTCAAGTGGCTGAGTATCTCCTGAAACTATATCATCATCCTCCAAAGCCGCCTCTAACTCCCGCTGAAACTGAGTGTCAGTAGCAGTTCCATCATCAGTCTGCTGATCATCCCTAGTAGGTGCATTAACACTCTGGCCAACTGACTCTCTCCGTGGCGGCTGATTTTCTTCTTGTACCACCTGCACCTGATTCAATACATTTCTTTGATCAGCAAATAAAGAAACCTCCTGTATGCTTGGAGAACGTGTCTCCAATGGCGTGGGTGATTCAGCTACAACCCTTGGAGGCTCCGGTTGAACAGGCTCCTTCCTTCGAGATTCTGGACCTCGTGTAATCTGTTTCTTCTTGGTGGTGGTGGGTGTCCTGTGATCTCCCATCAAATTGTAAGTCAATGCAATCGACCTACTCTTCAATCTACCCACATGCCTGTCAACCCACGCTCTAGTGAATGTCAAGACTGGAATGGAAAGTGTGTCCAAATCAGCAATCTCTGGTTCTGACCAATCTGGAAGTGGAAGTGGAGTATCTCTCACAGCCTCATAATTTGGATGGAGAACATTCATGTCCTCGCTCACCTAGTCTGGTACTGGAATGATTTCACACTCCCTGATCATACCCAATGGCAATCTAGAGAACACCCTCTTTTTGACTTCAGCCTCGTCTAATGCACCAACCCAATAATCCTCAATGTTTGCCTTATGTTTAAATTCTTCTGACAGTACCCATCTGATATTGTTATGTGGATCATAGTGCTGTCTGCTGGTATGATAGGAAAAGTGATAAAACTGAAGCTCACTCTCAGCTTCTCTAGCTGCCTGTAATGAAGGACATACTTCATCTAAATTGCCCATGACAATTGGGAAGTCAACACCTCCTTTCTTCTTTTTCTTCTGAATCTTATCGTAGGCAACTAGTTGCCTAGATATTTCTAACATCAATATTCTATTGGTTGGGTACTGCTGATGTGTTTTTCGTGACCGCACCAACGCAGAATAAAGTTGCCAACGGCTTCCCTAGTGTCTCTTGATCAAAGTATTCCGCACGCTAAGATTGCAAGAAAGTTCGTGCGTTCAACTCCAAGGTTCCTTTAATGCGAATAGGCTCAGTTTGGCTTGATGTGATTTGCTGGTATTTCAAGGGGACATACGGAATTGTTCAGCTGCGGAGAAATGAATTCAAATGCTCGAAAGATTCGTCTATGAAGCGTGGGTTTCCTATTCTAACCGGAAAGTACTGAATGAAATGGCGTAAGGTTAAGAGAGTCTAAATCTATTCTAAGGCGTGGGACATGGCAATCAATCTTCACAAGCTTCAACCAAACTTCGCTTTGCCTCGCATCGGACAGCTTCCACGGAGTCGATGCAATCTTCAAGGGAAATGACTAAAGATGTTCAAACCACCATTTGACATAAAGATACCATCACAATGACGCATACCATTATTCAAACTGTGATTGAAGTTAAGTACATGATATTCCAGTTGACCACACAAGGCGCATTCACCATCAGCAAATACACTAGTGGTATGGATAGACGAAGTTGCTTAGATCAAACACCACATTCCACGATTAACATCTACTTGCATGGAAATGAAATTTATGCTACTCTACGCTACTTGAAGTAGAAGGGATGAAGAAACCTCGCTAGCTATCCATAACAAAGATGAATTTCACCATCAATGAAAGATCTTTTATTATGAAAGTTTTACACGACAATTTCTTACAAAAGTTTTCAAAGGAAAACTTTCCTTCTCCTCCAACTACACTATCAATCTACTTCTAAGTTGTCCCTCTATTCTATGTCTACTGTCTAACTCTAAGCTAATGAATTACAAATGAGGGGGACTCCCCCTTTATATAGCTAGCCAAGTCTCAAAAGACGGCTAGGGTTACAATCGGCTGGATGGCCCAGATCGTGCCACCTCAGCCCTAAACATGATTTGCCCTAAAAACCGCCACAAAAGAGAGTGGGGTAATAAATGAGCCATAATGTCCATTATCCCTTCTAGAAGATTCCGTTTGTAGATGCGTTCACACTATTCTTGATCTTCTTTCTTGGCGTTGCTCTTTGACTTCTTCCACTTGAGGGTCTTCATCTTTGTCACTTAAGTTATGCTAAGTCTCAACACTTAGCCATTTTCTTGCAATTTTCTCCCTTCGAGATTGAAACTAGTAACTTTATCTTCTTCCGAAGGTTGTAATATCATCGTGCTTCATCACTTCAAGTCATTGTGCTCTGGCCTCCACGCTCATCCTGCAAAACAAGCAAGGAGAGAAGCATTAGAACACTTCATAATATAATCTTAACTTACTTACCTGATTTTCACGTTCTAACTCCCAAGCGTTCATCATTTTCCTTAGCCAACTTCGCGTTCAAATTCTTCATGCCTCGTGCCTTAGCCAAATTTTCAATCCATCTTGTCAAGGGCGTATCATCTTTGAGAAATTCATTTCACTAACTGGAGCTCTGATACTCAATTTCGTTCATCCCTGGCTCTGGAAGATTAGTCCCATGAATTCAATCAAATTCACCCAGGAATTCCTTTCAAATCCATTATCTGGAGAATTTCACCTTGAAAACACATTTCCTTCATTTTGCCTCAGAAAATTTTCAAATTTCCCTTAGGAAAATTTATCCATCCAGGTGCCCATTTAAAATTTTTATCTCGGGACTCTCGGCAAGCTGTGGAGGACCTTAAAATCCATTCCTTAATAGAAATCATCAATACCCAGAAGAAAATTTCCATCAGAACGCATCGAACTCATGGGTACACGACAAACGGGTTCATTTGATTTTCTTGAATTTTGAACCTTAGAAAATTATTTCCCTGTGAAATTTGAATCCTTTTTTCACATCTGTGAAGGTTTCTTGTTGCTCTGACTCGAATTTTTTTTTTTTTATCAACCCGTGCAGCTGGCATTCACTGACTTCATCTCCGACAATTCATTAGTACTTCAAGAAAAATTCCACCACCTCTCCAGACTTTAGCGTTTTTCTAAGGGAGAAAATATTTGCGCCTTAGAAAATTTTTGAAAAAAAAGTTTTCCCTTAGAAAATTTTATTTGACTTGGAAAATCTTTCTTCCTGTGGCGAGGAAATTTATTTCAAACAATTCACTTGGAGCACACCACACTTAACATATTTTATTTTTTCACTTGGCAATTTCCAATGCCTAGGCATGTATTATTTTTCATCACTTAGCAATATCCTTTCTCAAGTCTAGGCGCACACCACACTTGAAGGGGAAAATCACGACTAGCATTCACCACCTCACACACATTACCTTGGACGCATTTAGCACTTGAAGAGGAATAACGCCTAACATTTACCAAGCATTGACAACGCCTTGAGACATTTTTAATCACATTTCACCTCATTTACCAGCTTGCACTTACCTTTTACACCCCAACTTGGGCGCATTTCCATGCTGGTGAAGGATAAGAATCTTCAACTTCCGTTTTTTTTCGTCTTCACATGCATGTATTTGGGCGCATTTAGGCCTAGGAGGAGGATAAAAGCTTTGACTTCCTTGACTTATTTGCCTTTTGGGCGCATTTCACCATGGCAGCAGGATGGGGCGCATTTGGAGGAGGGTGGTGGATATCCAGACTTAGAAATTTTTTTAGCCTTCCTGAGCTTCCCTAGGGCGCATTTTCATGTAGGAGGAGGATAAGAACTTTGACTTTGCTTTGACTATTTGCTGCATGGGCGCGTTTAGCATAGGGAGGTGGATGAAACATTTCACACTTAGAATTTTTTTCTTTTCCTTGCTATCAACCTCCCTTGGGCGCATTTTGCTATGCCAACAGGATAGAAATTGTTGACTTTCTTTGACCACTTGTGCCTTAGGCGCATTTTGCCCCTGATGAAGGACAAGCCTCATTCTCAAAAATTTCCATGCCTCCTTATTCACCTGGGCGTATTTTGCCATGTCTACTGGATGAAGTTCCAGACTTAGAACTTTTTCATCATTTTTCGCCAGCTTACGTGCCCTGCTATTTATAGTAAGTCCTCCGAATTTGCATCTCTGAAGCTCAGAATGTCTTGAAATTTTGCACACTGCATCCTCATAGCCTTGTTGTTCCGTCGACACTGCCACTTTTAGTCACCCCGCTATTTTTTAGCCAGTTTCTGAAGGTGGTTTACTATAAATAGTAACCTCATGTTTCTGATAACTCCATTGCTCCGATCGAGTTGAAATTTGAATGAGGTGCTCCTCACCACGTGACCTTTTACCGGGTCGGCTAATCGACGATGTACCTCGATGCATTATTTTAGCTAGTTTTAACTGAATTTACTATAAATAGTAAGTGCCCGCTTGACTTGAAATTTCACGCCAGATAGCCCGAAGAATGTTGATCGTGGTTTGCTAACTTGCCAAAATTTTGACTTTTGACTTTCAAATTAAGCCGAAACTTACCTGGCCGTGATGTATATCAAATGATCTCTGGCTTCTTCATTGTGGGTAATCGCGACGTACCAGATTCTAAATCAGCTGAGGCAATACGACATACCTCGCTAAAAATAGCAAGTTCCTATCGAAAGTGAGTATCTTCGCTTGCATGTCACAATCATCGCTAAGCTCAAAACCTATCAGAATCACCTCGACATGCAAAAGAAACTCCCCGATGCAAACTCTAAAAATAATAGCCAGCCTCTAAGATCGTGATTTTGAAAAGTGGTCGCCCTCTGCCTTGCATGTTATAATACGTAAGGTCTCGGAACTCCATGAATATGCGCCGAGCATTTTAAATAAAACTCAAGATCTAAGCCCCGGAATTTGTCCTTATGTGGTTAAATCGCTAAAAATAGAAAGTCAACTGCTTTCACCAAATTCTGTACATGAGCAGCCTAATGTGTCTCAATGCAAGCAGGACCGGGTTTAATCTGAAATGCCAAGGATTTCTGAGTTCAGGAATCGTGACAATTCTACTTAAAAATAGTAAGCTGCCGTAATTCGATGAAATTTCGTGTGGAAATCACCGAAGCATACTAACAACAGTGCTAGTCTCAATTTTCAATTTATTCACCTCATTTGACTTCAGGCTGGTTGGAAAATTCAAAACCCTAATTTTTCGGACTTGGCCAAAATTTCAAGTTTAAACTCAATGACGGGCACAATCCCGGAGAGACAGACAGTAGAAAAGAGAGACAACAACAAAACGACCAAAAAGGGAAAGCCAAAATTAGGGGGTCCCCATTTGCAATGGGGCGATGTGTGAAAAACGTCACAACAGGTACTTAGGCAGCCTATATGGGTATGAAGAAAATCCTTGCAGCCTTACATAAGAAAACTTCGGAAATTGTATAAACCAGCACCCATACCTTTCAATTAATTCCTAAGCTTCCCTCGAGATCCTATGATGCATACGCTCTTGAAGTGTTCTTGTGATGTGCATGGTAAAAGCGTCGTTGACACGCTTATAATGAGTAGTGTTTGTCAAATGCAACTGTAGACAAGTCTCATGGATTTTGAATTGATGAGAGCCACAACCAACTGGCTCCTTATATGGAATCCCTCTATACTTCGTCATACGAGCCAGCATGTAAATGATGTAAGAGTCCATGTAGAATGTCTTCGTTCTTCTCAAACTCAGGAGTTGCTCGTGCAAATTATCACTGATCATTTTAGCCCAGTTGACGTAATCCTTTCCTTCCAGCACAAGGTTGATGTAATAGAACATCCAAGGCTCGAAAATAAAAGCTTGAGGGCAACCTCCAACTCTGCTCAGCATCATAATGAGATCACAGTACTCCTGCTTCAAGTCATCTGATATAATTTGCCTTGGCAGCTTCGTACGAGAGGGCTTGGGGTTGCTCATCCAGCGAGTATTAATCGTCTCCATACATCTCTCGAATGCAGAAGCATACATTCGTTTAGCTCGCTCCCTTGATTTGTAAATCATGGTCCTGTGTGCTGGGATTCCAATAGCTTCACCAATAGCAGCAGGGGTGAGGTTGGCGAGCACTTGACCATCCGGTGACATAATTGATCTGTGATCCTTCTCATAGCAGTTGGCGCACTCCATCATCAGCTCCGAACACTGAATAGCTGGTGGGAAACCAGCAGCTGCATATAATCCACTTCGAATGATGTTGTGAGAAGTAGCTGAAGGTTGATGGCTACCAATTCCCAGCATTCGATTCCTGAAGGTCTCCAAGTTGAAAGATCCCAAATTCGTGTCAGCAAGCTTGGCCAACTTTGAAGTGAACTTTGACTCTGGCATGAAAGGCTTGCCCAGCTTCTTGATCACAGCTTGCTTGGATGCACCATTGTTGTCTTTGCTAGTTGCTCTTACTTCAGCCATCTGCACAACAATAAACATCCATCAGCAAATTAACTTAGAAAAATAAATAAAATACCATGCAGGGCTACCAGTCGACTTCAAAAAGTTGCAATATTATTTCTCATTTGCAAACCTCACTTCTCCTTCAACAGATTTTCAAACTGTCAATACTTAGAAAAAATTCCAAGCAATCTTCAGCAACTCCAACTTTATAGAAAATCGCCCAACTTCAGCAACTTCAAGAGACTTAGCAGATTTACACTTTGGCTGCAACAACTTCAATCAGCAACTAGATTTCACACTCCCAGCAACTTCAAACCTCTTCAAGTCATACTTTCTTAGCTTCAGCAACTTCACTTTTTGGAATTCGTACCTCAGCAACTTCAGATTTGAACTTCAACCACCTTCTTCTTTTCAAATCGAATGTATCACTTACATTGCAGACTTCAGCTTCAGCAATAAACTCCTTCAAAAATTCGAACTTCTTCAACAGTTGCAGCCACAACAACTTTCAATCTTCACACTCAACTCAGCTTCAGTCTTAGAGCAAATTCGAATTTCTCTAGTTGTGAAAAGAAATGAATAAACACTCAGCTCTTATAGGAAAATCGACTTCTAGAAAGAGGCTAAGTTTAGCCAGTGCATTAAATCTCCACTACTTCTCTTCAAGAATTCAAATTTCCCCCCTCTAGCATTTGTAACACTTGTCATCCGACGCCTGGAATCTTGGCTTTCTAGAAGTTCAACTTTGACTGGAGCATTTTAATTTACTTTCGAAAATGTTTACTTTAAATCACTTTTAAACAATTTTATTCACCAGCCGGAGCTCTGTCATTCAAATTTTTAATTTCATTCATCTCTGACTTTGGAAAATTTATCCCGTGAAGAATTCAATCAAAAATATCTAGGCAATTCACTTCAAATTCATCGTCGAAGCATTTTTCTTTTGAAAACACATTTATTCAAATTTGCCTTAGAAAATTTTAAAATTTCCCTTAAGAAAATTCATAACTCGAGCACCGATTAAATTCTTCATCCCAAAGGCCTTGGCGAAGTGTAGAAGACTTGGAAATCAACTTCTCGTCGAAGATCTTCAATACCCAGAAGAAAATTTTCTCCAGAACTTGTCGAATCCATGGGTATACAACGAACGAGTTCATTTAAATTTTTAAATTTTGAACCTCAGAAAAATAATTCCTCATGACATTTAATCCCATTCTTCATCTCTGTGAATGCTTTGTTGCTCCGACTTGAAATTTTTATCAATCTTGCGATGCCAACATCCTCCGACTTCACCATTGGCAAATTCATTCTCTTCAGGAAAATTTCATCATCCTTCATGTCTAGGCGTAATTTCCTAAGGAAGAAAATACTTTGCCTTAGAAAATTTTTTAAATCATTTAGCATTTTGAAAATTTTGCCTTAGGAAATTTTTTATTAACTCATTTAGAAAATTTTCCTTGAAAGCTCATATCATGGAGAATATTTAACTTCAACGCCCAACATGTTTTATTTTTTTTATTCCCCACAGGCTTAATATTCCCAACGCCTAACATATTATTCATCACCCTACACACTTTAGGCGCATTTCACACTTGAAGGGGAATATTCAACTCCACCTTGGGCGCATTTAGCACTTGAAAGAGGATATTAACTACGCCAAGGTCACTTTATTTCACCACCCTTTACCTTGCTTACCACGCTTCACCCTTAATATTTACTCTTTACATGGCGCATTTGGCACTTGAAGAAGATGGGCGCATATTGCATGTAGAGGAGAATAAAGCTTTTTTTTTTTTTTCAACGCCTCCTTGTGACCCTTTGACTTCCTTTCTTTTGTCTTCACATGCCCTTACTTGGGCGCATTTGAACATGGGAGATGGATGAACATCTTGACTTCTTCTTTGAATTTTTGACCCCCCTCTTAAGATGGGCGCATTTGATGCCTCTAGGAGGATGGAAGTTATACTTAGAAAATATTTTGCATGTCATCACCTTGAGGGCGCATTTGGCTATGTGTGGAGGATAAACATTTTCAACGCCAAGCTTGTTTTGTTGACCATTGACCCTTTTGACATGGGCGCATATTAGCATGTGAGGAGGACGAAGTTTTTCACTTAGATTTTATCCATGGCACCAAGGTATGTTGGGCGCATTTTGCCTAGGGAAGAGGATGAAAGTTGTGCCTTAGAATTTTTTATGCTTGTACATCCTTCCCTAGGCGCATATTGAGGTAGCAGGAAGATTTTCTCAGACTTGAAGATTTCAAACACTTCCATTCTTCTGGAGGGCGCATATTCATGGTGGTACTGGATAAAGCATCCTACTTAACCATTTTTCTTTTGTCTTCGCCAGCTTTTCCATGCCTTACTATAAATAGTGAGTCCTTTAATTTTCATATCTCAGAAGCTCAGATTGCTTTGAAATTTTGAACACTGGATCTTCATGACCCTGTCAGCCTGTTGACACTGCTATTCTGAGCTAGCCTGCTAAAAATAGCATATTTCCGAAGGTGGTTTGCTATTTATAGTAACTGCTTGTTTCTGATATTTCCACAACTCTGATTGACTTGAAATTCGAAAAGTGTGCTCCTCACCACGTGACCTGCCCGTTGACACTGGCGCCTGACGTTGATTTACTATTTTTAGCCTGTTTCTGAAATGACTTACTATTTATAGTAAGTGCTCCGTTTGCCTTCAAATTTTACCAGCGGATAGCTTGAAAGATACTGATCGCAGTGGTTTACACCGGTTTTCGAAAATTTTGACTTTTTATGCCTCTTTTTGGGTCCCGAAGTTGGAAACCCTAATTGGACTTTTATGTATATCAAACGATCTCCGTTTGTTCTTGTTTCTGTTGCATTGCGATCAATTTGTGATTCTGGAGCGCCAGGAGGTGGCTGCCAGAATGCATCTGCTAAAAATAGCAAGTTGCTGAAGTAGTGATTATCCCCGTTTGCATGTCACATCATCGTGAAGCTCTTGAAAAACCCACAAGGAATCATCAGACATGCAAAGAAAACCTGACATGCAAACCCTAAAAATAGACTCTGAAGGCTGAACTCTGAAAGTTATCACTTCGCTTTGCATGTTACACCATCGCGAAGGTCTCCGAAAACCCAGAAGGAATCCTCAGACATGCATTGAAAAACTTCGCATATAGACCCTGAAATTTGCTCCGGAAGCTGAACTGCTAAAAATAGTAAGTTGTCTGTTTCAGCTCAAATTTTGCCAGTGAGCAGCCCAATGTGTTCTGAATGCAGTGTGACTGTTAAAACTTCAAGAATGCTGAAGGATCGCCTGGAATCGCACACTTACTAAAAATAGTAAGTGACTGGAATCTGATGAAATTTGGCTAAGAGTCTGCAGGAAGCACACTGACACCAAAGTTAATCTCAATTTTCAATTTATTCACTTCGTTTGACCACAAATTGATCAGGAAAGTACAAACCCTAATTTCAGACTTGGCCAAATTTTACGTTTAAGCTCGCAGACGGGAACGTCCCCGGAAGGCAGATAACAAAAAAGAGACAGAAAGAGAGAGAGAGATAAAACCAAAGCCCAAAAGACCAGAATGGAGCAAAAATTAGGGGTCCCCATTTTGAATGGGGCGATGTGTGAAAAGGTCACAACATCTTATATCAAAGACGACATCTCACCAATCATTTGAATAAAAGCAACTAGAAGCATATGTGCTCATTTCTACTTGCGAACAAGAACCCAATAACTCATTTCCAATTTTAACAGTTTAAACTAAAGACTACAGATTTTTAGATAATCGAAAGAAATACTTTCAAATCAGAAATATATACATATATTTTTTTTACTTTAGAAGGTAATACTTGCCCATTTACTTATTTTGCATACGTACTTATTCAGTAGTTAAAACAGAAAAATACTACTCTAAATCAGCTCTCTATAACTATTCTTTTTAAAATTTAATTCAAGCCCTTACATATAATGTATATATTAATTTATAATTATATACAAAAACAGAAAATCATATATTTGCAACTGAAGTATTCTCATATTTATTTCCAACTATAAGCATACATTCTTATATATATTTTCAGATAGTTTCATTTCCAGACAAAATAAAGTAAACATCCACAACAATATAAACATATTCCTTTAAATACCACAGTGCTAAATCCGCAAAGAATCACTTACATATATATTTCCTACTGTATATACACACATACATATATATATGCATTACTTCGTATTTACATGGCTGCTCAAAGGATCCGCATGCTACAAATTCCATACAAGTTTGAAGGTTTCTAAAAAAAACAAATAACATTGCATTGTGCCGACGCCCCCATTCGGGGAGGCGCTGCCTGTGGAGGGTGCTGCCCCCACAGCGCAGGCCTTCCCCAATGGGGAGGGCACGGCTGGGGACAAAACCCTATCAATTTAAAGTTTTCCCTTCCCAAACAAAACAATACGCTAGTCTACAAACTCTGTAATCTGTTTTTATTAAAATATATGTATATTATATAGGTAAATATATGTATATATTTACACAGTTCGGTGTATGTATATACATATATTTAAATATATATAATTTTATCACAATCTGGAACAAGATTACAACTTACAGAATCAACAGGAATCTCCAATTTCCAACTCGAACAAATGAAAGTTAAATACGATAATATTATGTATTTATATATATATACAAACCAGTATATAAGTGGAAATA